>CAOJBK010002550.1:0-10292 GCA_948294925.1 Codiaeum variegatum
TGACTTACTTCGTTCATGTTCCAATTAGCAATGGGATAAAGAAAACTTTCTTCTTCCCATTAAGTGTGATAACCTAATTCCACACTTAGTTCCATAAGTCATGAGTGACGTTTAGCATAACATATCACGACTACCTAATTAGAAATGAATATCAGCGATTGTATTCTTGACATTGCATGGACCTCTTCATCATAATTACCGTGCACTCGAATCCTTTCATTATGGATTCCTAATCTTAGCTAGGGTCGTGGAATAGTCAAACCCTATATGCCATATCATATGACTTCTATCCGGTTCTAATTCTCGATAAACTGATTCTTACTAGAAACTCTTTCTAGTGAATCTTCACTACCTTGGCCGAGGATTTGAGCATCAAGAATAACTAGAAGTCATAGGATTCCTTTCTTATTTACCCAAGTTAATGAATCCTTTCTTGGAGATCAATTATCTTAACATATCACTGATTATGGCCACCACATGCCATATACCAATACTTGGATAGCATCGATATGTAAGCAGTAACAAACCATAGTCACTAATATACTAGATAACATGTCACCTCAAGTATAAGGATTATATGCATAATTATGATATAGATGATAAGATATTAACTAGTGGATAAAACCCATGTATCTACCATCCAGTATCACTGTTCGACTTACTCATCTCATGAGTGTGTCCACATATTGTCATGACATTACATGTCTGTAGCACAAGACTCACTACCTTTATATTAACAAGTATCTCATACTTGTTATGGATGACAACATGGCCAACCTTAGATAAAATAGGCCCCTAGGCGATTAGGTCAAACCATATAAAACTTTTATCTTTATTCCTAAAAGAAAGAATATATATTATTTTTATATATTTTAAACTAACAAAATAAAGAGTTATATTAAAATAATAATAAAATATAATTTTTTAAAAAATATATAATTACTAAAATAAAAATTATAATATAATTTAATCCAATTCCACAATTTCTTTTATTTTTTGCTAATAATTCTATCAAATTGAATTCCTTTAAGTAGAAATAACAAATAAATTTAACTAATTATATTTATGTAGAGTTGAAAAAAATATCTTATTCAAACCACAAAGATATTTCACGTTTTATTAGTGCATCTAATAATAATAATAATAATAATAATATGGATAAATTATTATTTAGTCCCTAAATTTTGATTAAATTAACTATTTCATCCTTGTAGTTTGGAAAACGACATGGGAGGTCTCTAAGGTTTAGTCAAATTAAATATTTAGTCCATACATTTATTATTTTTAAGGTTTTCGTAAGTTGGTCACTTTCAATAATTATTATACGATTGAACTACTCACTTCTTTTATATTATTGTAAAAGCGGTAAACTTACCAAAAACCTTAAAAATAAGAAATGTAGGGACTGAATAATTAATTTCACAAAATTTTAGAGACCTTCCATGTCATTTTCAAAATTCAAGGACGAAATAGTTAATTTGACCAAACCTTAAAAACTAACTAATAACTTGCCATAAAAATAACAATAATAATAAATTGCACACAAAACTCAAATTCCAAATTACCTTACCATTGACTTTTGAAGATTCCTCAATTTTTTTTAGAGTTCTCTATTTCTGCAATTAAATACTAAAAAAAATTCTAAAAATATAAGAAAAAAATTATTATTTATTATTTTTTTGCTTTTTACTTACAAAGGCTTGACTTAACAGACAAAAAAAACCTTATCTTAAACAACACCTAAACTGGGAAACACCACCATCATCCTGTAACAGCGCTAAAAAATAGTCCAAAGTGGGGGATCAACTCATGAAGGCTCGGAGAAGAGGACAATGCCATATTAGCAAGATGGTCTACACACCAATTGGTTTCATGATAAATGTGAAAAAATTGAACAGTACTAAGACCATTTACTGCACCACATTATGACTCAGAGGAACATAGCACGCACCGAAAATACAATCAACTCCTAATTTATTATCAAATTCAACAACCAACTGTTCCACCTCATGAGAAATAACCAAACACATACCACAATAATATGATTCAGATTTTGTCAAGTGTTAAAGCATAAATTTTAGGATTTGAAGCTTCAATTCTAGGTTCTGATACTTTGATTCTAGGATTTAAGGCTTTAGAGGGGGTAATCGGTGATTTAGGGGTCCAAGATGAAATTTCTCATGTTTTTAAGGATAAAGAGCCTCTTCTGGATTCTGATGGTGTATTGGTATCGGAAGTGCAAATCCCTGATGATTTGACCTCCTCAGGCACTCAAGTACAATCTAGGGCTTCTTTATTTCATGAGAATCATATGAACTTTGGGGAAGCCATTTGTACTATGTTGTTAGAAATGGAGTCAAAGTGGCATGTTTTCTTTTTTCTAAACTTAGGTCAGAAGAATCTAAATGGTCTTATATGTTAATGGGTTCAATGATTAGATTAAACCTAAATTAATGGCTTTTGCCATGAATCACTGGATTCTAAGGGACTTTTAGATGAAATTAGGGTTTTTGATAACCTTTTTGCTTTCAAGTTTCAATCTATTAAGTGTAAGCTTGAGGCACATCAAGATGGACCTTCCACCTTTGATTCTTATCCCTTGGTTTTTCAAGAATGAACTCTAAGGATGAAGTTAGATGAGTTTAAAGTAGCTAAGAATTTTGCTTTGGTATGTTTTCCAAAACTCCCCTAGGAGTTCTGATCCCTTGGGATGTTAAGTAGGATCTCTAATATATGTAAGAAACCCTTATATGTTGATCAATGTACCATTAAGAGGACACGCTTGACTTATACTCATATTCTCATTAAAATGGACCTATTTAATGATTTTCCCTATGTGGTATCACTAAAAGATGAAAATGGGTAGCTAATTTTCTTAGGAGTTTTTTTTAATGAATGGAGATTGGTTTATAGCAAGTGTTTCTAGCTCTTTGGTCACACTCTATCATAAGGTTAAGCCTTAATAGGTCCCTGAAGCTTTATCTTATGAAGTAGTTCATGCATCCACTCCTTTTCCTTATGCTGCAAGTTCTCTTGCTAGGAATGTGGGTATAACTTTACTGCCTAAAAATATTTCTAAATCCTCTGGTCTCTTGATGGCTCCTCTCTTGTTAAGGTGAATGTATTCATTCTAATTTTGAACCAAATGTGCATAATAACATTATTCTTGAGCTTCTAGTAGGAGTGGTGGCATTGGGGTTATTGGTGATATGAGAGGGAAGAGTGATGGTGGGAATTCCCCTAATAGGGGAAAATGTTGATGACTTAGAACATTAGGAGTCTGAATGACTCTATTAAGAAACTAGAGACTAGAAAGGTAATTGCTAGTCACTATCTATCTTTAATTGCAATTTTGGAGCCTAAGATGTAGAAATGTAAGAAAAACGATGTTTGGAATCATCTAAATCTTAATGGTTGCTTTTTGTGGTGGTTTATTAAGAGAATGATCTAGGAATGATTTAGTTATGCTATAATTCTACCAAGGTTCAATTAAGTGTTCTTGAGTTGATTGCTCATGTTATTCATTATTCTATTACTCTTAATAGTTGTTTAATTAGATGGTTTGTTGTATATATAATTAATGATAGGGATGAAGGAAGGTTTATTTGAGATAATATTGTTGATAATAATGTTGGTAGTATCCCTTAGACAATTCAAGGTGATTTCAACTATGTTCTCTCTGATCATGATTAACATAAAAGGAATCATATAGATTATGTGCCACTGGTGATTTTAAGGATTGTTTGCACAATGCAGAACTCTTTATTTTGTAATGGACATAATGTCAATATTCTTGGTCTAACATGCAAGAGGATGATTCTAGAATCTATAAGAAAATTGACTAGTCTTTTTTCAATTATGTTTAGATTGATTCTTTTCCTGATTCTTTATGTTATAAATTTCTACTTTGCAGTATCTTTGGTCACTCTCTCCTTCTTGTGTATTTTAGTGTTCCTACTCCAATAAGCATTCTCTTTTCAAATTCCTTAAAATGTGGACTGATCATCCAGACTATAGTCATATTGAGAGTAATGCTTAGAAGAAGTCAGTTAAAGGGTATGAGCTGGCTAGAATCTTCAATAAACTTAAAAATGTTAGTCATAGTCTTGTTCATTTAAATAAGCATTATTTTTCTAATATTCTAAGAGGGTTCATGATAGTAAAACTATTTTGGAATACATCCAATATGATCTTTAGACTGGCCCCTTTAATTCTTTATTAATCCATAATGGAAGGGAGGTTGTGCTTCAGTATAGGTATTAGCTAGGTTGGTAGGAAAATTTCTATAGGTAAAAGTATGGGGTTACATGGATTGATCTTAGTGATAAAATAGAAAAAAAATTTCGTAACTCTATTAAATCCAAATTTACTTTGAATAGGGTTTCTAGTGTTATTATTAAAGGTAATGTTCATACTAACCCTGATATTGTAAAACATCATTCTATTTCTTTCTTCCAAAACTAGTTAGGCACTTCTTATTCTAAAGAGTGTCATGTTGATGTTTCTATTTGTTAGAATGGTCCTACCCTTACTTCTTTTTTATAGATTCTCTTATTCTTCCTATTTATCTGAAAGAGGTTAAGGTTGCTATTTTGGTATTGGGGATGATAAGGCCTTTGGCTTGGATAATTTTAGCAATGCTTTTTTCAAGTCTTCTTAGCCTCCTATTGGCATTGAAATTACTTCTTCCATTCAAACTTTCTTTTCTCATAGTCTTTCTGCTTTTGAACTTAATGATGCCATTCTCACTCTCATTTCAAAGTTTAAAAGCCTTTTAAGCCTAACGAATATAGGATAATAGCTTATTAAAGTGTATTATGTAAAGGCATTACCAAATTTTAACTAGTAGGATTCAATTTATTCTTCCATCCATTATTGATATGGTCTAGTGCATGGGCATTCCTTGTAGGAAGATACTTGACAATATCTTATTAGCTTATAAGTTAGTTCTTATAGGGAGGGTATTTAGAAGAATGACTGTTTACATAAGGTTGACCTTAAGAAAGCCTTTGATTCTTTACATTGGAATTTTATTAAGAAGGTACGGTTGGCTCTCAATTTTCCTCATGTTTTTGTTAATTGGATCATATTTTGTATTAAAAATATAGTGTATAATATTATTTTGAATAGTGAAGTTGGAGGTAGTTTTCATGGAGAAAAAGGAGTAAGACAGGGGGATCTTGTCTCACCTTTGATATTTGTTTTATCAATGGAGTGTCAGGATAGTTTTTAGTTTCATTCTACTTGCAAGAATCTTCTATTATCCCGTATTATGTTTGCATATGATCTCTTAATCTGCTACAAGTCTTCAATTTCTAATGATCACCTTATAAAATATGTTCTCCATCATTTCTTTCTAGTCTCTAGGCTTCAGATTAATTTTGCCCAGGGTATTATCTTTTTTAGTAATCCTTCTTACCTTGATATGGAAGGGGTCTTGCATGTTAGATACCTTGGTCTTCTTTTATTTACTAAGAATCCCACCAAGGATTATTATAAGGAGAATTAATTATTGGACCTCTAAATCCCTCTCTTATGTAGTTAGAGTTTAATTTATTAACTTTGTTCTCATAGGGTTAAAAGGTTATAAATGCTAAGCATTTATTCTCCCATTCTCAATCACTAAGAAGGTTGAGGAAGTTTGTAGGAATTATCTCTAAGGTGCTTTTGCAGACTACAATCATAAAAGTCTTACTACTTATAAGGATATATGTCACCCTAAGAAGCTAAGAGGTATTGGATTTAAGGACATGGTTAGTTAGAATAAGGTTACAATCTCTAAACATGTCTAGAGTCTGTTGGTTGAAAATTCATCCATCTAAGCTCATTGGGTGACTGAAAACAAATTGATGAGACTCAACTTTTGGGGACTAGTAAAGCCTCTTAAGGCTAGCCAGTCTTAGAAGCAACTTTTGGAGCTCAGAAATGTTATTGAATCTAATTTATAGTATCATTCAAGGTCAGGAAATTTTTCCTTTCACTATAACCCTTGGCATATGAGTAAATCTATTATTGGTTCTGACATTCCTAAGTCTACTAAAGTAAAGTATGGTTTAGAAGGGATTGAAGGTTATCTGATCATATGGGTCACCACATAGAGGTTGTTTAGAATTGTATCAAAGATATCCCTATTATGGAATCTATTATGATAATGCTAATTGAAGGCTTACACATCATAGGAAGTTCACTAGTGCTTCTAAATTCTCTCTTCATGAATATAAGATCTCTTGTGTCTTGGTGGTCAGTTATATGGGAGCCACATTCTATTCCTAAATTCAACTTCATTGATTAGCTTGTTGGACTGAGGAATTTAAAAACTAAACTTAAGCTCAGAGCTTGTTTGATCTTTGATTTTGATGTATGCATTTTGTGTCATAATGCTTCAAGGACACTTGATCATTTATTTGTTGATTGCTCCAATTCTTGCCAAATTTAGTTACAAGTTTTGCAAGCTTATTATTGTGATAGAGGTGTATTATCATGGAGGAAGGAATGAAGTTGGTTCTCTAAGAAAGTTGGAAATTCTCTTATTGCTCGAATTTGAAAGATAAGTTTTTTAGCATCCATTTATATATGGCTTGCAAAGAGCATATGCATTTCCTTTAACTTTTAGCCTTACTATCTCTTCTATTATTAAAAGTATTAAAAATGTTATTCTTCTCAAATTGTACATACTTTGTAATATGACTAGTGTTAGAAGTAAAAATAGGCTTGAAAAATTATATATTGATAGAGGTATATAATTAGGATGACAATCCCAGGCTCATCTAAGGCTCCCAAAAGGAAAGGCCTAAGCCTAATACGGGACCAAAATGAGAATAGGGAGGCCGGACACTGGACATCCAGAGAGTTAGAAGCCCTATATATGAACAAGTCTATATCTGGACCACTCATTCATCATGGGGTCTATGAGGCCCGGTTCTAGCGGCCACGGGATCTTTCAGTGCACCTTCGAGTTTATGGCTTGAGAAAACCAACCATGAAGGGTTGGATTATGCATGGAATCGCAAATTGTGGTCAAATCTCACATTTGTGCATCCATATATGTTCGTTGGCGTGCACGTGGTGTGTTTCTTATATAGAGTCGCCACCTAATCCTTTAAGAAAAATTATTTTCTATGGTGAATAAGAAACCAGTTTGAGTTAACTCCATTTTTAGGAAAATTCTAATTATTCACCCAATTTTAGAAGAGGTTTGGCCACGAACCAAAGGGGGTTCGGGGATTCGAGATCTGATAAAAAATAATTTTTATGAAAAATTGTTTTGACCGTTTTAAATAACAACTGTTGGCTTAAAAAAAGTGATTTTGGTTAAAATCTTGTTTTTGTGTATGCATAGCATACCTTGTGATGCATGAACAGATATCATGGCAAATATGATGCATGAATAAGATAATAGTGCATGAAAGACCATAAAGTGGTAAAATGGGAAAATAAATCAGGGGTCCTTCTATTAGCCCACTTTAGGTTCTAGGGAAGGCACACATCCCTAAAGGAAATAATTAAAATTACATAGCAAAAAGATAACAAAAATTAGGGGATGTCCCCTCCAGTCCTTAGATATGGGAGGAGCACACATTCCCTAATACAAATCCAACAGTTTGAAATAACAATAATCAAAATCATAGCCACTCGTAAATAACAAACAAAATGAACTAAATAGCAGGAATAGAAACAACAAAAAATAAAGAAAAATATGATTTTGGAGTTGAAGCCATGAAACGACTTGTCAGTGTATCCCTTTGAATGAGAATCAAACCCCACATTGTTCTCCCTTCGCATGAAGGGTGGTGTTGTTCTAATAACAATCGAGTGGTTTGAATGTTCAGTAGAAAACAAATTTTATTTAATAAAAAAATTAACTAATAGACAATTAACCAATTTAGTTTGGTTAATAAAAAGCAATTTTGACTATGAAATATTCGCCTAAGTTCATATTAGGGCTTAGTCCAATTCATTTTTATGAGAAATAGTATTTCAATAAAAGCATGTCATCATTTAGATTAAAGGGATTAACTAGAAGGAAAAGAGGTATAGTGTATCCAACTTACCTTTTTCTTGTGAGGCATAGGTATCGACTTTTTCAGAAGGTTTGATGAACCCATAATGCTTCTTCATTGTGTTCAGAGTGGATTGCTGAACGCTTGTCTAAACTAGAGTTGGGAGAACTGATTACAAAATGAGTGTTCTTATAAATTTTGAAATTTCTATTGATGTTGATTCAGTTTGGAGTGAATTTTGGTATCTGAAGTGTGTTTAGGAGTGTTTGAAGGCTAAAAAGTGAGTATGGAATTGTCTGTCAAAACTTGTTCGAAACTATTTTGAAGATATGAATTTATAGGGAATCATGCTAGAAACCAAAAGAGGCAAAATGCATGCATTTTGGATAAAATGCACACGTTTGCCCATAAGCGCATGCGTTTGCTCAAAATGCATGTATGACTGGGCTTGGGTCACTAGGTCCAATTTTCTAGGTTCGATTTAGTCCAATTTGATTTTAGGTTTTCTGAGTTCATTTAAAGTTCAATTTTAGCCCGATTTAAATCATTAGGCTCGTATTAGCGGGCCAGATTTAATGGTGTAAAAATTAGGATTGATAGCAGCCCTCCTTAGTAGTCATGTTTATTGAAACATGATTACTAAGTGTGAACGCATTTAATGCATGAATTAGATATTTACATATAAAAGGGCTTGAGGATTTTCATTTGCATTCATAACTTCCATTTCTCACTTCAGCTGTCAAAGTAACTTCTTCTATGTTTTTTATTCAGCATGAAGTCTTGGATGATACTGGTTGACACTTTGAGGAGGTGAAAGATTTGTCAGCACGCTTGAGTGCATCTTTGGTTGGACAGGAGATCCTAGCTTTTGAAATTCCCCCATTCAGCGGGACTGTTGAAAATCCGCAATGTAGTTTTACTGTGGACATGCCTAATTCATTTATCAGCCCGTCTGATGCCATAGTCATTCAATTACCAGAGTGGGATACTACCAATCAATTTCTAATGGATTGAGAGCAGCCACACACTCCGATGAATGCTGATCTTTTAGTGAAGTGCCAGGAGCATCCGAGCTGGCATGGATTTCCTATGGTATGTATTTTCTCTTTCCTTTTCATTTTTTGTGCCATTTTCATTTTTTGACACAACTATTTATTTTCTTTTCACTCGCATTCATTTTTACCCTAAATAACAAAGTATAGTTAGAAATAAATAGGAATTGAAAAATGATGAGATTTGAATGCATACCTATAAGACAACACCTTTAGCCAAAGAGGTGGTAAATCACTGTTAGGCAATGTGATAGTCTTCTTGAGCGACCATGAGTTCATGCATAATGTATTGTCCAAGCTCATCTATCAGATTGGCTGAGCTTGGGCATAGAGCATTCCCCCCATAGAAACTTGCTTTTATGCTATGGCTAAGAGATGGTGGAAGACCACTAACATGTTCCATCTATCAGTAGGGGAGATGATTATGACCTCCTTCGAGTGGGCGTGTCTAACTGGGATGCACTTTGGGCATAATAATGTCACCTTCGACATGCTGCTGCAACCGTGCCATAAGTTGGCTTATCTACTTGGGGAGCGACTGGAGTGCAACACTTATGGATTGATTTCCAGAACTAACCTTCTTGACTTGCAGTCTCGGATGGACCTAGTACAGTATTCTATTGATCAGTGTTCTAGAGTCTGCTTGTTGATCATCCTGTCGACCATATTTCTGTATAATGAGGTCGACTGGGAGGACCTGAGGATCCTGGGCTTGTTGGATAATTTGGGCGAACTGGGAGAGTATGATTGGGGTGGAGCCGTACTGGTGGCAGCGTAAAAAGGCATGGGTATTCTATCTGAGGTTGTTAGAGCAACTATCCCAGTGATTGCCATCATATGGGAGGTCAGTATTACCCTTTCACTTTTCTATTTTCTTTGATTTTCATCAATTTGCTAAATTGTTTATTTTTCTTGTAGCTTTGGGCCTTCGCCCACATTGGTTCGATTACCCCCAGTATTAATCTTTGAACCTAGCCTCCTTTTCCATTGGGAAGGATATGGTGTAAGGAAACTTGGCTCCCAACTCAAGACAGCTACACCTTTTCTGATTATAGTCATATTTTAGCCATTTTAACTCAGGTATGTTCTAATAATCTTACTCATTTTTCTTTGTGAATTTCTTATTTATGCTTGTTGTCTTGGTGAATATAGGTTATCTGTAGACCCTTCTATATGATCTAGATCAGAGATGTAGACCCTCGCTCGATTGGAGTTATTTTTACTCAGAGGCGGGTTCTGA
>CAOJBK010003594.1:0-12527 GCA_948294925.1 Codiaeum variegatum
AAATGACCAAATGTAAAAGTATAATAATAATAATAATAATAATAATTTATTCAAAGAAGCAAAATAAAATTGATTTATTGTTAAAACTTTATTTGTATTTATTATTAGGATCTGATGTATATTATATTTTTTTTACATCCAAAAGAAGGCCACAAACACAAAAAATCATAGAGCTGGCAAGTTAGAGATTACACGTAGCCTGCTCATGCCAACTTGATCATCTCTTAATGTTTGGTGAAGCACCATAGGACACTCTTCAAGGATTAAAAGACCACGATCACAATTCAAAGTTTCATTAAAGAGAATATCAACAACAAAATTTTCTTTACAAAAAATATGGTGAAGGTGCACATTCTAATCTTTTACCATCAACTCACGACAATTGTGAACCTGGTTCTCATGAGAGCTAGGACACATAATTTCAACATTAACCAATGACTCTAATGTTCGAACTCTAACTAGGAAAGAATTCACTTCAACAATCAAGTTTCTAAAGTTTAAACTGCAAGCCATATTCAGGCCTTTCTAAAGAGACCATAGCTCAGTTGTAGTTGCGTCGTAAGTGCCTATATTGATAAAAAAAATCCTTTCACCCATCTAGCTAAGAGATCTCTGATCAAACCTCTTCCTACTGCTCCTGGGTTTCCTTTGCTACAGCCTTAATATTCAATTTGTCCCATCCATAAGAAGGAGTGTTCCATCCTACCTGAATCTCCTCCTTCTATGAATTGCCAAAAGGATGACTACCTTGGCCTTTAAAAGCCTTCATAACCTGCACAAAATGATCTCTTAATAGGAACACATTTCGAGATAAGTTCTAATAATTGTTATTAAAAGTGGACTCACATCTCCATTTCCATAACCACCATAAAGTTAAACCAAAAAAATACTTCCAGCTTTTCTTAATAAAACCAAAATTTTTATTTTTAATATTCACACACCCCCACTTTTTAAAGCCACAAACCACGATTTCAAATAAACGCCCCGCGGGGGGGCGGGGGGGTCGTCGTAGAAATTTAGACCAAACCTATCTTGATCTGTGGTCATCTTTAAAAATATAGAGAGTTTCAATATTATCATTGCAAACCTGGCAGTTCGGATTGTCAGTAAATTTCCTTCTGAATCGCTCATTATTGCACATAATTCTGTTATGCAAAGACACCCAAATGAAAATCGCATTTTATAAGGAAGTTGAAGATGCCAGATATTCCTCCACATATGCTTAAACTGATTCAAATAAGAATATTTCACCATAAAATGACCATTAATCGAGGGTCCCCAACACTCAGAATCTTCCTTCAAAATTTCATTACACAAGGTAACACTAGCCAGCTTGTTAAGACTGCTAGAAGGAAGGTAGAACATTAGAGTCTCCCAATTCCAAGATCCATGTAAAAGCCAAAAATCAGCTACCTTTTTGAATTGCTCAATATATGGAATCTCACCTAACACTTCATTGATGAGAAGTTCAGGAGACAACTAAGTATCCCGCTAAAAAAGGGTGGATTTTCGTTGCCGACTCTTTTTTGAAGCCTTGAATCAAGAATTGGTTTTGATTTAACTATACTTTGCCCAATGTATGAAGCTCCAACATGGGATTTAATATTTTTAGTTGAAAATTCACCTCTAAAATATTTATATCCTAAGACTTCAGATCAAAGGCTCTCTTTATTGTGAGTCAAGTGCCATTTGAGTTTAGCTAAAAAGGCAAGGTCCATATTATTTGTGTTAAGAATGTTGAGACCTTCCAATTCTTTTGATGAACAAACCGTCTCCCAACTAACTAAAATCAATTTGTTATTCTCACTCGTTCCTCCCCAAAGAAATTGTCTACATAACCTATCAACCTCATTGCAAACATTATTCTGAATAGAAAAAGTTTGCATAAAATAGAAAAGGGTAGTAGCTAAGTGTTTTGTGTGAAATTTTATATGTTTTTTCCCTAACATTTAAGTATATTTTTATCCAAAAATTGAGTTTAATATGTTTGTTAAGCACTTTTTAGAAAAAGTCAGGAAATTATGCAAAATTGAAGTTATTTTATCAAAATACAAAGTTCGTGAACGAATAGAATTACTTGGAGCAAGATTTTAAGTACTATTGAAGATGTTAAAAGTTCACAAGCCGTGCCAAAGCAATTCTTAGTCGTGCCACTTTCTCTATTGAAGAACTTGAAGGAATTGTGATTTTTGAAATGGCACGGGCCATACAGATCAATAAGGGGCCCATGCGTTCCCCCATGCAACTTACTGGAACAAGAGTACATTAGGAGCAATAGATACAGAAATCCACACGGGGCGGAATGGCTCAGTGCATAAGGCCGTGCACAATTAAAAAGGGGTTTTTTGTGCATTTCGAATTGGAATAGAAAAGAGATTCTTTTGAGTTTATCCACATCCAAAAGCCTTTTTTTTTCACTATATAAGGAGAATTATTTATGGAAAGCATATACCAACTCCTCAAGCCAACCTAAAAGCCGTTCTAAATGAGTTTTTTGAGAGAAAATTAGTGTAGAAGTGATATAGAATTGCTTTGAGAGATTTGTTTTCATTATTTTTCCATTATTTTTGTTATTCTTCATCAATTTAGCTTGTGTTAAAGATTGAAGATTGAATTTCTCCTAGGAGATTGGGATTTTCTACTTTTAATTAAGGTTTATTTTCCTAAATTAATTGCTTTAATTCTATGTTTTCTTTGCATTAAGGGTATTAAGCATGATTTCTCTACGAATTATTGTGAATTTGTTGAGTTTTAAATCAGTCATGAACTAAATTCATTTTTAGTCTAGAGATTGAAGCATGAAATAGTCTTGATATGATTAAATTGCTACTAAGTTTATTATTAGGTTTAACTTTTGGTTGATTCAATTGAAATTAATTCTAATAACTGATTACTTGATCACCAATTATTTAAATTAAAGTTTGGGTGATGGAGCGAGAGTGGAAGTCTAAACCTGAAACTATTTAATTAAGATTCTAAAACAAATTAGGATTATTATAGTTTTAGTCTTAAATCCATTTATAGATGCATGTTTTCTCTAGATTACTTCTATGAATGTTGTAGCTAGATTAGAATAAGCTCTAGTTGAATGATTGTATTGAGCATTAGATTGTTAAACTTAATTAATAGAATTAATAGTTTAATATTCTAAAGGATAGACTATGAATTATCAATTTCTCTAGAATGGTTCATATCATTGCATGTTCGTATTCATTGTTTGCTTGCTTTTGAATTAATTATTTATTTTATTTTTCAAAAAAAAAATCTCTTTTACTTTTAATTGCACTTAAGAAATGAAATAGTAAAGCTGAACAAACTTTAGATCCTTAGAAGATACTACCTTAGGTTCTCATCTTATGGTACGATAGGCTGTATACTTGCGATTGCTATTTGTTAGTATATTTTAGGATGAGTATTAAGATAGATTGAAGAAGAGTATAGCAACCAGCAAAGGTGATGCGCTTCCTCCGCAACACCCGTAAGTGCACGGGGTCGTATCAAGTAGTATAACCGGTGAATACCGGTATCATTCTCCCAAAGGATTGGACGGATTAGTTAACCAAGCACTAGCTCAATCACCTATGAGTATTGTTTAGCTCATAAATGATTATTTTAAATAATGATTAAAAACTAAATTAAACTTTAAAACTAATTTAACTAATTGACAAACTACTGGAAATTGAACACAAGAATAAGATTCGATGAGAAAATGTCTACCTAGATTTTGACTCGTATTTGACTATATTGAATGAATAACTAACAAATCAATGAAAATCCAAGGCAATCAATAAGTGAGTTTTCATATAAAAAGTAAGTTTGAATCTTTCTCAAGAAAACAAACCCTAATTCCTAAGTAAAGGTTGGGAATCTCTTCTCACAACCAATCAACTAGGAAAAGCATTAAAAACAAGTGAAATAAAACATTACCCTAGGAGTTTATACTTTTATCTCTAACAATCATAGCAAACCTAATTGATTTTGAGTGTTCAAAACCTAACTTTCTATCTCTAGCAAAGAATAGGTAACAATAATCATCAACAAGCATGCATTGAAGATGAAAAGTGTAACAATATTAATCAAAATCAATACTTGAAGAAAAATCTAAACATTCACTGAGAAAAAGAGTTAATTAATCCATACAAATATCAAATACTCATCTAATCTAGGTAGACTAAATGAATTTAGTTCATAACTACCAAAAATTCACAACATAAAATAAAAGAGAAGAAGAAAAGTGTTAAGAAATCCATATGGTCTATCAACATCTCTACCCGAAAACCTCAATATCCTTATTGAATCTTAAGGAAAAGTGATTAAAACTTGATCTTGATATTGTAATCTCTCTTTACGACAACATTCTGGCTTTTATATTTTTGGAGAATCGGAGGTCACGGGCAATCTTCACGGGTGTGAACATTGCCCGTGAGATTGCCTGTGAAAAGCCCTTGAGAAATAGAAGGCAATAAAGTGGTCATAGGCAATGCTCATGGAGATGAAGATTACCCATAAGCCACTTGCTGCTTACTGGACTAAAAATGCACTTTAGATGCTGGGCCACGGGTATTCCTCATGGGCGTGACCATTGCTCGTGAGGTGTTAGATACTCTATTTTCCCTCTATTTTAGCTCCATTTTTGCTCCCTTTCTTGAAGTTTCACTTCGTTTAACTCTGGATCAACGATTAAGCAAAAATAGGTTGAAAATACCTTAAACAAATAAATCAAATGCAATTAGACTAAGAGAATGGCTAATAAATGATGTAAAAACTAAGTATAATTTATCATTATCAAAAGGTTAAACTTTTGGCTTTCTAACCAGCCAATTTTTTATGCATTCTCTCTACAATATGATGGAAAAACTGACCATAAACTTTTCCTTAGAGAGTCAGTAAGTCCAGATAGTTACCAATATTGAAGTTGTTCAAAATATCGCATCGATTGCTAATAAGTTGCCTTATCTGTAAACTCACATTCTTGCTGCAAGCTATATTACATTTTGCAAAGTTGACTTTACCCAAACTAAGAACAAAAAAAAAGAGAGAATACTCATAATGGTGTAAATTTCTTATATCAAAGCTTCTACGAAAACCACAATATCATCTGTGAAAAAAAGGGTGAGATAGAAAGGGAGCTTTTTGAGAGACTCCAATTCTGTTCCACTTACCTTCTGAGACACTCTCAATGCGTAAGATGAAAAATCAAAGTGAAAGGAGGTCACCTTGGAGGATTCCTCTAAGTGGTTGAAAAGGATCTAATTGCTCACCATTCTAAAGAATAGACATTGTAGAAGTAGTGATGCATTCAATGATGTTTCAAATCCATGAACTATTGAACCATGCAGCTCTAAGGAATTCTCTAATAAAGTCCTAAGACAACCAATCACAGGTTTTTTCCAAGTCTAACTTGATCACCATCTGACCAACACCTATTTTTTTATTTTTATTTTTTGTGGAGAAGTGTATAATCTCTTGATAAATGATGATATAGTCAGTTATTTATATGCCCTGAATAAAGATGTTTTGGACTGAGGATATCAGCTCACACATGGGCATCTTTATTCTATTAACTATAGTCTTGGTTATGATCTTATAAAGGATGTTACACAAACTTATGGGTCTCATTTTCTTCAACGATTCTGGTTCTTTTACTTTTGGGATTAGGTGCATAAGTCTATGATTAAGCTGTGAAGGTAAAGAACCACGCTGTAAAATTTGAATAAAAAAAAGTCACTAATAGAATTACCAATGATATCCCATGCCTGTTGGTAGAAACCTGTTGTATAGCCATCCAGACCCGCTGCCTTGTTCGGAGCCATATCAAAGAGGACTTTATGGGCATCTTCTTTGGTGAATGGTCCAATAAGGTTGCTGATCGTGGAGGGATCAAGGTAAGGAAAACTATACGAACAACTATGGTTACCAATACTAGAATGCTCATCACTATACAAATTGACATAGAACCCTTGAACCATCTCTTTAATCGCTTGCTGGTCTTGGATCCAATCTCTATTAGAATTCTTAAGAGTGGTGATGTGATTTTTCTCTCAATGAATCATACTAGAGAGATGAAAGAATTTAGTATTCAAGTCACCCAAAATGATCCAATTTTGGCAAGATTTTTAAAGCCAAAATAGCTCCCCCTGAGATATAGTTGAATCTAACTCAACTTTTGGCTTTTCTTCAACTACTAAAAGACTAGGATTAAATTTTTTAGCAAGAACTCATTGAATGCCCGTTGTCATACCAATAGATTCTTCTTCCTAAGAAAAATATTGTTGAATGTTTTCTTATTCCAATTCATTAAGCCCATGGTAAAGCAATTGGAATTATCCATCAAATTCTTTTTAGTCTCACAAATCTTTTACCACCTCTTTGAAAGAAGGATGAGTGAACCACGCATTAAGAATTTGGAAAGGCCGATCAATAGTGATATGAGATTGAAGAGAAATAGGAATTTTCAATGGGCAATGGTCTGATTTCACTCTAGGAAGATGAATAACACGAGCGTTTTGAAACAACATTCTTTAACTATCATCGTAAAGTGCTCAATCCAAGCCATTTTATAAAAGGGACTTCCTAACCCCGTATACCAAGTGAGTTTAGCACCACTGAAACCAATGTCAATAGGACCTTCTTCAAAAATCCAATTACCAAATAAAGCTCTTCTAGCTATAAAATAGTTAGATGAACTAGAAGTTTCAGTGGCCGAGAGAATGGAGTTGAAATCTCCTACTATGAGCTAAGGCTCATTGACCCCCTAGTTTGAGTGATTGATAGCATGCCAGAGCTTTTTACACAAAGAGTAATCAGGGCTAGCATAGATTGCTGAAAAACACCATGGATTTTGCCTAGCAATAATAATGCGAGAATGTATACATTGTGGGTTGCATCCAAAACATCCATATCCCACCACCATAGCCTATTGCCTCATCGCACACCCAATGATCAAAATTATTCTTCTTAGAAATCTCATTAGCCACATTACCATTTGCCTTAGGTTCCAGCAAACAAAGAATCAAAGGCTTATGATTTTGGACTACAAACTTTAAGGAACCTAAGAAAGAACTCAAAACTTCTCCATGACAATTCCAAATGATCATCAAATTAAAATAAAAATAAACAAAAAAAATATATGAAAATAGTGAGCTAAAACCCTTCAGCAAAAAATGAAACACAGAGGGAAAACATCAATTGATGGCCCCTCTGGCCATCCATCTATCCTCTTCCCCAATAGGGATATTAGGTATCTCTTCTTTCAATCGTTCTCCAATTTCATTGAGTCCAACTTCCTTTTCATCAATGTCATCTAAAGGAGGGTCATTAAAATGGGGAAAATCAGAAACCTTACCTGTAATTTTATGTTCAATCAAAAACCTAAACCTTTCCATAAGGATCTCTTGATTTTTATGAATAACCATAGTAGATATTTGATTCGGTTCTCCTTTGTTGCCTCTGACAACTATGCGTTGTAATTGAGCTGCTCCTTTTTTAGAATTCATGGCTTTTAATGAAAAATTAACATATTTTTTATTAAGAGATGTGGAATCTCTACTTCCCTTAGAAGATGAAATGGATTCCAAGTGATTACCCAAACCAAAATTGGCTTGAACCATAACATTAGACCCCTTGCCTTTGGAATTAGGCCTGGACTGAACTGAGCTCCCTTTGATTTTTTACATCTGTTCATTTTGTTGTTGAGCCTCATTATTTTACACATGAAAGTTCATAGGGCAATCTTCATTTAGATGCTGTAAGGCCAAATATCTTGAAGAATTAAGGAGAGAAAAATTATTGGGATTCAAACTAACGTTATTATCCTTACTTCCCTTAAATGTTAGTGCCTTATATTGAGATTGGTTCTTCAAATTCTGAGTTGAGTTATTGGCAACATTGGTGTGCTTTCTATATTTCTTCTTGGACCAAAAGATTATGTAATATTAGTATTGAACACGATTTCTCTTTTCTTTTTGCTCCATTATCGGTAGCCATCGTCTCGCCGGTCGGAACTTTTGAATTTTACTCATCTTTCTAAAGAAAAGGACAATTATCTTTTCTATGGCCATATTTTCCACATTTGAATCAAACAAGATGAATGCCTTTGTATTTGATTACGGAAACTTCTTCGGAGCTTAAATTTAGATAACAAAGGCTTGATCAAATCAACCTCGATACATATTCGAGCAAATTTTCCTCTTGAAATATCACTAATTCTCTTATCGATTTTAGTAGGTCTTTCAATAAGTTGTCTAAGCTTCATTAAGAAATGTTCACCATAGTATCAATAGGGAGACATGGAATATGAACCCAAACCATGATGAAGTTTGGAAGTTTTTCAATCGGATCGAAATTCGAGCCATTGTCAAACCGTTAGGTAGTGATCTGCCACCATCTAGGGACCTTCAAAGTGAGCATAATCACAATCATCACTTGAGTTATATCCAATAGATCTCCCTATGAGTTTCACAATAAGAGTTTGCTTCCACGGCTTTCTCAATCTTCTTTTCTAATATTTCTTCAACCTTATCACATGGCATTCATCGTCAGATTCATCATCATCATCGTCCGATATCAAATTATCATCCTCCTCATCCATCACATGAATTTTGTCCAAGAGAGTGTCCTAGAATGAATGTCTTAGAATAGGTTCAACCATAGGGACATCTTGGTTATTAGTAGAGGCATCCTCCATAACCATTTCTACTACTATTATCTCTTGGAATGGTTCAGACTCATCACCGCCCTTAACTTTCTTGTTACTTCTTTCTAGCAGATCAGCTTCTTCCAATGAACAAGCATTTTTCGGCAATAAAGGAGGCTGGACATCGACCTTCATTACATAGCGTTTATGTCAATATTACTTCTTCTTTCAACAAATGTATAAAATTTTAAAAATTTTGATACTACCCGGCCATGGAGGCTTGGGGATTGTGAAGTCCAGCAGGTATCAATAGTCGAATCTTCAAATTATTATTGCTACCTAACAGTGGAAGTTGGGGAATTTCCAAATTATGATTTATGTTATATTACCAACTTCAACAATAAATAATATAATCATATAAAACCAATAAATAATAATAATAATAATTAAAAAGAAAAACAACAACAACATCAAGTGGGTCCAGTCAACTTCACTATTTTCCTATACAAAAATCATCACCCATTTATAATATTATATGATTCTGCACCACTCAAGTTGGCCTTCTGTTCCAATTCTCAAAGCGATTAAGAACGGATAAGAAATTTACATCGTTAGTGCTTTTTTTCTAAAGAAAAGAAAAATTAGCTATATCAAATTGATTTTTTTATTAGCAGAAATTAATATATAGTAACAAACTTTAGGCCATTGCTTCAAACTTTTAAAAGCTTACAAAAGAAAGTGATTAATTTACTTTGTGATATGCAAATACTTTGATTGGAGGAGATAGTTTTGGTTTTAGTGATCAAGTCAAACATTGGATTCTATAATTTGTGGATAATCTGGTGCGTTCTTTGCACTATCGAACAGAATATTATGTTGATTTAAGACACTTAGTATTTCCTGAATGAATGTTCAAACTAGATTTGAATCATTGAAGTGACTTCAATTGAATAGATAGGTTGACATCATGGTAGAAAGAAAAATGAAAGTTCCCTTCTATATAATAGAATTTCTCAAAAAAAAAAAGAGAGTAGGATATTATTATAGAAATGCTAATTATATTATTCCTTCACTATCCCTTATATAATTATATAGATGGAGCTGAACAAAATCAAGAGAGAAAAACTCTTTCTAAGGAGAGAAAAAAATCCTAAACTTTTTGAAGGGGGAGCCAACAACATTTAATCTTGATGATAGTCTCAAAATTTCAATTTTATCGAACTAAAATTTGTCTCTCCAATTGTGAAAATTAGTTTTTCCTATCTTTTAATCTTGAAGGTATAGTTTATTATATCATATTCAATTATTAATCGAACGAGCCATCACTGCAAGAAAAACAGGTCTATTATGATACTTTTAAATGGCTATAGATGCACTTTTTAACATCGAAAAGTCATTTTGCGACTCATTTCTATGCGCCGCTTTAGGTTCTATTAATAGACCATTTTTACAACGCTTTTGATTAAGGTCAGTATAAGCAGGAAAAAATTGCCTCAAAACTTGCGATGCTTTCAACTAGTACATGTAAAAGTGAGAAAAGAAAAACCACAAGCTTACAACACTTTTGCAAAGCAGTTAACGCACTTTTTTTAAAGCGCATGTAAAAGCCCCTTTAGATTGTTGAATATTTTATTTTACATCAAAATTAAAAAAATAATAATAAATTATATAAAATTTCATAAAATTCATTTACTTAATCATATGTAAATTTAATCATGCTAAAATCCAAACAAGATTGTTTACATGAGAACGTAAATTAGCATATTTAAAGTTCACATCCATTAACAATAAACAAACATTCTAAATGTAAAATCTAAATAATAATCAGAAACCAAGAAAAAGATTGATATATAGTCAAGAAAAGAGTTTGTCAAACAAATTAGCATCAATAGGTAGAAATTGAGAGTCATCCTCCCATCCCATAGTCATCTACACAAAGTCTTTCTCAACATCTTTTTGATCAAACAGAGGACCTAGGTGTGAAGATATGCATGAAAAGTCCTTCAAATTAATACCAGTCTGTAGGGCAGATGATAGAATGAAAACCAAGTCAATAAAACAAAGTAACAGCAAAAGACTAATCATAGACAGAAAGTTTAATGAAGGATAAGTTACACTTGAGAGATCATATAATCAATCGATCAATGATGCATTTCTCAATCCAAGTGTTAAAGAAGTCCAAGTCTTCCTTACAATTTTCAAGGATGTCTCACCTTCAATACAAAGAGTATGTCAATCATCCAACTAGAACATGTGCTTTTGAGCAAGTGCATCCTTGCTTTTATAAAGAGTAGAATTAACAACGAAGATGATGTGAAGAGTAACAAACTACATACTAGAGATATGCATTTGCACAGGCCATGTCACCATTCAAATTAACAAATGACAGTTCTGGTTCAATCATCTTAACATAGGAATACAAAGAGGTAGCAAGATATTCCATAAGAACATTAAGCATCCAATCTCCAATAGCACATGAGATAGAAGCATAATAGAAAGGGAAGGAAAAAAAATGAAAAACCTTAACAAGGAAGACTTACCAAAAATTCAGCTAGAAGTATTAGAATTTTCTGTTCGAAATGTGGGACCAAATGTATACACTTAATAATAAGCATAATATCATAATCATAAAAACAATTCAAGCAGCGTATATTGACAATGTACATTAATAAGGAGAAGGATGAGTAAAATATTTATACATCTGATGGAGTACTATAATATATTTTACCATTAAGCTGGCCACCTTACAAGAGTTTCTTGTTACTACTGTAAATGGCAGTTGTTGGCTTATCTGATGCAGCAAATATATACATGGTAATGCACAAAATATCTTCGTTCCTTCTTTTGGAGCTCAACTTTTTGAACCTAGAAGTTAAAAGCATTATGGAAATATAAAAAGTTAAAATCAAAGGAAATCATAGATAAGCTCATTTAGGAAAAATTCAAAAATATAAATCCATCTAAGTGAAACCAAATCACTTCTTAGCAACTTCAAAAAGTCTTAACTATGGGTATGAAATTAGAACTATTACTGACTTGAACCAACAATATCTTAATTTCAATAAAACATAAAATAGACTTAATAAATTCAAGCACAAGCAACAATCATAAATCCATAAATGATGACATATATGGTAAATAAGATGAGAATATAGTAAATGAATAATACTTTGGGAATCTTAGGATATATTTGGACATCTGGTAAGTTAATGAAGCCATATAAGGTGTTGGAGTATAATCTAACAATTGTACCATTTAATGATTTATCCTAGAAGTAGCAATATATAAATCCCATTTGTAATATATGCTTGAATTACCCAGGTCACATAAACCAAGCCAGGACTTGGCTAGGACTTGTTAATGAGAAAACCAACTACTCTACGTGAACAGAGGGTAGTAAGAAAGAATTGATCCATAGTTCCACTTGAAGGGGTACTAAATTAAATGATAATGCAAAAAAAGCATATGATATTCAGTAATCAAGATACATTTCAAGAAATTACATAAAATGTAGCATCTTTTACCATCTTGTATTCAAATTGGAGTGAAGCAATTCCTACTATTTTTTCCTGTAGAGTACGTAGTTTTCTTTAAGATGTGAAAACCAATCATGTATGCTTCATATCCACGCTACAAGCAGACATAGATAAGTTAACACATTTATTTAAGTCAGCAGAAAATGTTAAAAAGAGAGAGAGAGAGAGAAAAGAAAAGCATGTGCCGACTAAGGCTTGTGTAATTAAAATTTAATGAACATGCTAAATAAGCTAACAGCTCAATACTAATAGCTTATGCATTGTCATCATCAATTTGTACATTCTTTATGAACAAGTATTGTACCTTTTGATATTATTATTAGTTATAAATGGAAACCATTTAAACCTTTAAAAAT
>CAOJBK010003770.1:0-12225 GCA_948294925.1 Codiaeum variegatum
GAGCAAAAGTGTAACAACCAACTAGGCTAAAAAACTTGAATTGTAAATATCAAAGCTCTCTTTGGTACATTTTAGCTGGCTACATCATTTTAAAAAAATGAAGCATACCTTTTTGCATAAGCCTAGCACTTCTGCTCCCCACCTTTTCAAGGTCCATACCAAGCTCTTTAGTTATAACCTATAAGATTAAAAAGAGTACATCATGCATTGTTTACCATATAAAGGCAAAGTCCAATTGTACAATATGTTAACTAGGTCAACCTACCTCACCACCTGTGAGAATAACAAGGTCTTGCATACTGGCCTTCCTATTTTCTCCAAAACCTGGTGCTTTGATAGCACAGATCTTCAACATATTCAGAATCCAACACCATTAGATAAGCATATATGTTCAATATGGACCTGATTTCTGAAGATAATAAACGTTTAAAGAATACCTTGATTCCAGCACGAAGCTTGTTCAGGATCAGAGTTGTCAGTGCTTCACTCTCCACATCCTCAGCAACAATCAATAATGGTCTTTGCCTCTGAGAATTAAAAAAAAATAGTCCAGTAATTCAAACTTGATAAATTGATTCAATGATTGAATATTAAAAAAAATCATAATCCACTAATACAAATAACTAACCTTCAAGGCCAATTCTAGAACTTTGATTATAGAATTTAAATTAGAGATCTTTTTCTCATGAATTAAAATAAGGGGATCTTCTAGTTCCTAAAAACACCAAGTAAACACATGATGTGAAATAGCAATCAAAAGTTAGATATATGAACATTATGCAAGGAATCATTCACCTCCAAATTATGAAATGCTTACGCATTTGTGATTTTTTGTATTAGTGATAAAATAGGGAGATATATAGCCTTTGTCCAGCTTCATTCCTTCCACAACCTCTAACTCATTGTACAATGTTTTCCCATCCTGAAATGGTTTTGAGACAAAAAATTACATGTTACTAAAAATCAGAACAAAAAGAAAAAGACAAAAAAAAAACATTTGTCTCAACCAATAAGACAAAATGCATCCAAGCTACTTCCACTAAAAGCAAGGATGGTACAGAAGCCAAACAACATAAACTTAAGTGTTCAGCTCAAAAGTCCAAAAAAATAAAGAACACGGAGGTTTCCAGCTAACTTTCATTAGAGCAACTAAATATTTCTAATAACATAAGCATCCAAGGAATGAAAATAAGGGGAAATAAAAGAATTCCAAAAGCTTCTTACATAGATGGTAATGACACCCTCTTTGATAAATTTCTCCATTGCCTTGGCAATCAGCTCACCAATCTCTCTTTCTGCATTTGCTGATATTGTTCCAACCTTTTTAGAAATGAGTAGTAAAGTCAGTTAAATCCAACATACATACATTAGAAAATTTATCAAAATTTCTTTTCTTTTTGTACAATTTCATCTCTCATACTTCCAAACCATATAACAGAATCGAATGAAATAATGTCAACCTATGCTATTTCTTCAGATGTGTTTATCATCCTTGCTCTGCTCTTCAAGTTTGTTAGAACAGCTTCAACTGCCATGGAAATCCCACATCTTAGGTCCATGGCATTCATTCCGGCTGCCACAGACTTGCATCCTTCAACGAATATCTCACATGTGAGAACTATTGCACATGTGGTGCCTGCAAACATGCATAAGAAAATTCTGTGTCAGTAACTATCCATCAATTTCCTTACACAAACGTATCATTGTAAAAAAAATATGCAGGTGCTAACCAGTTTCTAGAATATTTTAATTAAAGAAATACACTAAGTAACAAATTAATAGTAGAAATGCAAAACAAGACTTATACACAATTGCATCACTCATATGCAATATGTGATTTTCTATTGATGAATTTCTATCAAATGATGCATTTCCATTTCTAGCAAAAAAAAGCAAATGGCCAAAACAATAAACAAAATCTTTTGTCAAGAAGTCCACAAAAACTTAAGCTCTTAATCTTAACAATCTGATTTTGATGAATTAATAGCAACAACACATATCACAGCTCATAGCAGTAGCTCCCATATCAAACCAAAACCTCCAAAGCAGTGTATTGACATAACCTAAAAACATATTAAAGCCAAAATAGCAACAAAGGCGAGTCTCTAGGATATCTCAAACAAAATTAAATGACCTCACACTTTTTAACACAGCTAACCTCATTTACAAGCCTCACATAGAGTAATAATATGAACACCATAGTAAGAAAAAGGAAGAACTCATCATTGGATTATAGAGAACCAAATACATTTTAAGATCAAATAAAAATAAATTGATTCAGATTTCTACAGGCATAAAAAAATGGAATCAGATTTAATATAAACACACAAAATGAACCAAGTGATTTCCAAGTATTCACATAATCTCCAAGAATTTTACAAAAAAAAAAGAGAGAAAGATATTACCTAAGTTACCTTTTCTACCTTTACTAGCCAAAGATGGGAGTTTTTGCCGCTGCCGTGAACTGTGATGTCGCTGGAGAGGGAAGTTCTGGAAACGTCTTGCCGATTTTGAGGTCGGAGTAGCAAAGGTTCAGTGGTCGGCGGCTCTTCCTTCTCTTCCCTGTCTCTGCGTCAGCAATACCAGAGCTTGTTAGGGAACGAGCTTAAAGGAGGGACGGTTGGTTTAGTCTTGGGTTGGTTTTCGAAAACAGAGGTGATGAAGGGAGAGGGTAGCGATGAACGGTGTTGGGTTTGTGGGTCGAAGGGTAGAGAAGAAGTTGAGAAGGAGCAAACTGAGCTGGGGCTCGGTCAGTGGGGCTTTTATATTTAAAATTGTTGACTCCTAAATTGGGTTAGTAATAATATATTTGACGTGCGTTTTTCCGGAAAAAAATTAATATCCGCCCATGTATTACTGACCCCAATTACCGACCAAAAAAATGCGTCGCTAATTACTGACGCAATTAATTGATCAGTATAATCTGGCAAAAAATTAAATTAATTAATTACTGACCCAAAAAATGGGTCAGTATAATCTGGCTGGATTTCAAATAATTATTTTTCTCCAATTTTGTGACCAATTACTAACTCAAAAAATGGGTTAGTAATTTACTAACCCATTTTTTGGGTCGGTAATTGATCAGTAATTAATTAATTTAATTTTTTCTCAAATTAGATTACTATTTGGTCATTAAGTATAATTAGTGGGTCAGTAAATACTAACTCAAAAAATTGGATCAATAATTGGAATTAATAAATCTGAAATTTCTTGTAACGGAAGTTCCTCAAAATAGACTAATAACATTACAGTCTTCTAAAAACATCAACTCTTAAAAATCCTATGTCAGTTCTCATCCAAAAACTAACAACAATATATATTTTTTATAATAATAATAATGAAAAGATGGGGAATTAGAATCAAGAATCATAGAAAGATAGGGAGAAGAAAGGACGCAAAAAGAGAACCCATACTACCATCTCCAACCACTCTTGCACCTCACCACCACTATTACCAAACCAACAACCTCTTAGTGAAGTGAATATGGTAAGAAACTTGATGAATGAAGTAGTTTCAGTTAATAGAAACTCAGCCAGCAAGGCGGATTGTGGTAGATTCTGACGACTCCAACACCAAAGAAAGGAGAGCAATGTCGAATGGATTCAGGGCAGAGGATTTGAATCTTTAGAGATTGCAAAAATAGTATTTTGAATTCAAATTATAAATCTAATTGGCAAAATTGATGAGAATTTTAACTTTATTTCGTATTAAAGAGGGAAAGAGATAGTTATAGGCTAAAACTTTTGATGGGAGCAACAAATTGATGGGAGCAACAAAGACACGGAGAATGTGAATTTTTTGTTCTCCTTGTCCTTCCCTCTTATTTCTTGCATTTTCTTTTGGAAATTTTATAGTTAGTAAGGAAAATAGTGTAACCCAAGTTTTAATTTTACATTTTTTTTTTTATTCTGCTTATCTAATTGATTGTACAGTTCATGATTGTTTATCATCATTAGAGTTCTAAAAATTGTTCATAGCTTTGGAGAGGATTTGCAAGCTAAACCATGTCTTTTTTTTATTTTTTATTTTGAAATAAACCATGTTATTTATACTTCTTTCTTGAGAGAATGGTCAAATATACTCCTAATTTTTTTAAAAAATATCATATTGAAATCTCATATTTGAAAAATATCAATTATACTCACATCATTTTAATAAAAGGTCAACACCCCATTTTTTTAACAGAATAGTTAACATCATTAACTATTTAATTTTTTTAAATATATTATTTAATTTTTTATTTAAAATATGTTGAAATTATAATTAAAAAATTAATAATATATTTAGTGATTAATATTATTACCTAATTATTTATTTTTTCTAGAAAATTAAATTTTAATTTTGAAATAAAGAAAGAAAATAAAAAAAAATTAAATTTATAAATATTTTAATTTTTAATTTTTTTATTCTGCTTATCTAATTGATTGTATAGTTCATGATCGTTTATCATCATTAGTGTTCTAAAAATTGTAGTTGTGGAGTGGATTTGCCAGCTAAACCATTTCTTTTTTTTTTTTTATAAATAAACTATGTTGTTTATACTTTTTTTTTGGGAGAATATTTAAATATACTCATGAGTTTTTGAGAAAATATCATATTAAAATCTTATAGTTGAAAAGTACCAATTATATTTATTTCGTTTTCAAAAAAGGTCAACACATCACTTTTTTTAATAGAATAGTTAACACTGTTAACTATTTATTTTTTTTAATATATTATGCAATTTTTTATTTAAAATATGTTGAAATTATAATTAAAAAATTAATTATATATTTAGTGATTAATATTATTACCTAATTATTTTTTTTCTAGAAAATTAAATTTTAATTTTCAAATAAAGAAAGAAAATAAAAAAAAATTAAATTTATAAATATTTAAAATTATATTTATTATTTTCATATATATATATTCAAATTTATTATTTTCACATATTTTTTCTTTTGATTTTTTTTAAAAAATTTGATAATCCCTTTCTCTTTTCTTTGATTTTCTTTTTTATTTAGAAAACATAATTAAGAATAATATTTGGTACACCATTAACCAACTAACATGCAAATTATTTATAATTAAAAATAATATTGTTTTCTTTAATCGAATGGTGTTGCTCGTTTTGGTTTCGTTCGTTCTTTAGTATGGAGCTCCATAAGGAAAATCTTTACTGATTTTCAGTGCAATGGTTAATGGCAAACTGTTAAAAGCTCGAATTTAAGATTTTGGACAGCTAATTTTTTAGGTTATATTATTGCACATTATTGCAACATTTCGATGTTAGTGTGTAAAACACTAAAAGCCTCCATTAAAGATGCCTTCTGGGATGAAGCCTGGCATTTGCCTACTATTTTTTTGCTGCATTGTCTAAACTGGTGATTGACCTACCGAACGTCAGTTTTTCCATGGTTGATGACATGCTTGTATGGAAATAGTCATCTGATGGTGAGCTCTCTTGCAAAGCATCCTATGATTTCTATCGTAAACAATATCTTGTTGTCTCTTAGAGAAAGGATTTATGGAAAGGCTATTGTCTCTTAGAGAAAGGATTTATGGAAAAGCTATCGTCTTCCTTCTCATTCCTTCATTTGTTGGCATAATTTTCTTAAACAGTTTCTTACGAATGACAATTTTCCCGCATCTGATATGGTTTTGGTGATTGCCTGTCGTCTATGTCTTTAAGGTCTGGACTCGGCTGATCACCTCTTACTTTCATGCCCCTATTCGATGGCACAATGGCAGTCCCTCAAGTACATATTTAAGGTTAACTCTCTGGTCAATTCAGGTTTGGATGTTAAACTTTCATCTCAATTATTAACCCTGTGAAGAGTTGGTTTCTTTTCCATTTTTTGGCTTGTGTGGGGATATAGAAATTTGATGGCTTTTAAAAGTTTATTTACTCCTATTGGTGTTGCATTTCAGCATCTTTGTGTGTTTTAAATGAGGCTGTATGAATAATTCTATTTCTGACATAAAAAATCTTCGTTGCTAAAGAGTTCAAGGTCTTCCTCGCCCTGTAACTAATTTTATTGAAGTTAGATGGATTCCACCTCCTCGAGAATGGATCAAGTGCAATACTGTTAATGACTATCCTAGCTTGGTAGGGGTTGAGGGTGGTTTGTGTTCATAATGAGAGTGGTTGAATCTTTTGTTATGCCTCTTGGATGTTATACGACTCTTAAGGCAAAAATGTATGCGTTCTTCCATGCAGTGAGGTATGCTTTTATCAATGGTTGGACTCGTATTTGGTTTGAGTATGATTCTATGGTTCTTCTAAAAAAAATTAGAATGCAAAACTTGAACGTTCCTTAGTACCTAGATAAAGATTGGTTGGCTTGCTTTCATTTGTTGCAAAAGCTAGATTTCCATATCAGTCATGTTTTTAGAGAAGGAAACTTAGTTGCTGACAAGCTTGCCTTTATTGTTGTTTCTTTACCTTTGGCTGTCTGGCGGGATTCCTATCCTATAGAATGTAGTAGCTTAGTTATTTATGACGCTAGTGGTAAATCCCACTATAGTCCTTGTTAATGTTTTTCTTTTTGTTGTTTCGCCTTTTAGGCCTCTTTGTTTGAACTTTCACTCTTTTTTTTTTTAAATATATTTTTGGGCTTGAAGTGTGATGTAGGGTGCTAGCAGGGTGCCAGTGTAACTAGGATGTTGTGGTGCACCTCTAATTCCTAATTCCATTAGCTTTTAATAAAAAAAAATTAAAAATAATATTAATTTTTTATTAATAATTTTAATATATTTTGAATAAAAAATTAAACAATATGTATAAAAAAGAAATATTTAATGATGTTAACTATTTCGTTAAAAAAATGGGTGCATTGACCCTTTTTTGAAAATGTCAGGGGTGTAATTGTTACTTTTCAAATA
The DNA here is from genome assembly GCA_948294925.1 of Codiaeum variegatum. Lineage (NCBI taxonomy): Eukaryota > Viridiplantae > Streptophyta > Magnoliopsida > Malpighiales > Euphorbiaceae > Codiaeum > Codiaeum variegatum. Next base: position 6,865 of record CAOJBK010003770.1, read on the forward strand.
TGAGATGTCAATATGGTATTTTCTCCAAATGTCAGAGTATATTTGAACCTATTTTCTTTTTTCTTTGAAAATTTAGATTCTTTACCTCTGTTGTAGCTCGCTATAAGTACTTTTCTCTTTGGGCAAAGGCTCAAAAATCACCCTTAACTTATTGGGTTTGAGCAATTAAACTACTCTCAACTTTATGGACTCAATTAGCCCCTTCAATTTTTTTAATCTGACTCAATTACCGCTCTTTGACTAACAGGAGGTTAACTCTGTTAAAAAATATAATAAAAACATTTTTTCTTTTTTTCTTCTTCTTTTTCTTGCTTTTTTTCATTCTTTGCCATGACTCCTTCCTCTTCTTATTCTTTTCTTAAAAAAAAAAACAAAACAAAACAAACTTGTTCTCTTCACTATGAAACCATTAACCTCAATTTCTCTCCTTTTGGTTTCTTTTCTCTCAATTTTCAATCGATATTCCAGTTTTTTACAATCTTGATGAACGAAGAAGCTCAACTCTCCATTTCGTAGATTTGATTTTTTTTTATTTTGTGCATTTGATTAAATATTTGGCCATTAGTTTAATTTCTTTTCTTTTTAGATATGATTGTTAGATGAGAAAGAGAATGAGAAAGAAGATGAAGATGAAGATGAAGAGAAGAGTAACAACGGAGTGTGAAACTATATTTAATTGGAAGAACATCATTTTGATTTTTTCCCCCTTTAGTTAATTCATATATGTCTACTTGCTCTTCTCCAGCCATCATCATTTCAATTATCTCTCCTTTTTTTCTTCTTTTAACTATTCTCTTCCATGTTCATTGCTATGCTTCTTCACTGGCCTCGGCTCAATTTTTGTTTCCCTATGCTTATTGTGTTAACATCTTTTTTTTTTATATTTATTTACTTAAAATTTATTCAAAAATTAAAAAAAAAGGGAAGAAAATGGGAAAAACTAACAGAGTTAACTTTTCCATTAACATAATTTCAAATAGGGATAAAATTGAGTCAAATTATAAAATTGAAGGTGATACGGATTCGGATTACCCAAAACTGGGGTTTGCTAGTTCTTCACTTGACACAAATTACCTTCTTTCGTTAGAACCCTTGCCTTATGACCCTACACCCTTTGGTTCAAGCCTTCGGGTTCGCGCCCATTAGCCATATGATAGGGATGTATGTCCCTATCACTCACTAACTCCCTGTCACGTTGTAGTCCTATCAATAGTACTTTCTAGCCTATCCAACACCGACACTTGTCCATTACTACAGGAACCCTTCCTTATAAATATAACATAACATCCCATTAGAGGCATGATTCACTTTCAACCCTACTTCTACACTCCTTCTACTCTCCTTTATTGTCTCACTGACTTGAGCGTCAAGGCTTCACACAGAGCATCCATTCAGCTTTTCTTGACCGTGTTTCATGTGTAGGTTAGCCCCATTATAGCTAGAAGATACCAGTTCCAACCTTGAGGTGGAATACCCCACATCAATTGGCGTCATCTGTGGGAATGTGACGTTCTTATAGTTTTTATTCTCCCTCTGAGGATTGTTACACTGATAATCCTTTCTTCCACTCATCTCATTATGTTCTTAAAAACTTGCACTGGAGAAACTTGCTGAAATGGGATTTACCCATGAAGAAACCTACAATGGAGACACTAGCTCACCACCACCAACTACCATAGCTCAAGTCACTAATACCTTAAATTCTACTTTAACAACCCTGAATGGCCTAGCTACCTCCTTGCAAACCCTCCAAACCATCATTGGCTAAGCTTAAATGCCTAACACTTCCATTACCCTCTGTCACTCTAGAACTTGTGAACACTTTACAAGGAATAGTTACTAGTCTTGTGCCACTAATCTCTCATCTTCAACAAACCCCCCATGCCTGATCCACCTACTGAAGGAGGAAATAATGGTCCACCTAGAGTAAATAAATGACTCAATTTCAACACTCTTATTGGAGGAGCAGAGGCAGGAAGAGTAGCACCACCTTTAGGGCCTACAGGAGGGGGAGGAAGAATAAGGTCAATAGTAAAAGTACTTGGAGGGGGAGCTAGGGTCCCTAGAGAGGAGAGGGATGAAGGAAGGTGAGGGGTAATGGACAACACATAAGGGACGGGAGATCGTCCTGTAGCTAGGGAAGCCAGGCATAGTAAGAGGAATGATGATAGGAGAAGTCTCTCTCATAGGGCCTCAGAAGGAAGACGTTAACACTCCCACAGACACGAGCCTCACAAAGAGGGTCAGGATGACTAAGAGGCCTTAAGGAATCATGATTCAAGGGTAGTTATAAGGGATGTAGTCAGGGAATATGTAGAGGAGATCACTGGCCCAATACCCGGCCATAAGAAAGATTTTACTCTCAATATGAAATCCCCTTTCATTAGGAGAATTGTTGAGTTTGAAATTCCAGAGAAGTTCAAATAGCCTCAAATAGAAAAGTATGATAGTAGTCAGAACCTGAAGGCTCATGTGTTAGAATATAAACATCTGGTGGAACTACAGACCACCAAACAGGAAGCCCTTTGTAGAGCCTTCAAAAGTACCTTAGAAGGAGCAACTGTGAAGTGGTATGATGGATTGCTAGAAGGGAGCATAGATTCATTTTAGGATATTGTGACCAATTTTTGAAAAGATTTTCTACGAGCATCCCTATTCCTATACCACCCACACAAGCCTTGGAGCAAGGCTCAGAGGAGTCAGTGAGAGACTTAATTGCCAGATTCAATAGGGAAACTTTGAAAGTTATGGATATAGACGAGCCCCTAGCTATCGAAGCCCTACAGAAGTGCAGCACTCATAAGGACTACTTGCTCTAGTCAGAAGCTATCTTAAGATGCTGAATGAGGTTATAGCTCTAGCAGAACAGTACATCAAGTAGGATAATGCCTTCAGAAAAGTAGATTCTATAAGAAGATGAGGCCAAATGAAGAAGGTTCCTCATAAAATAAGGGGAATAAAGAAAGATACCTCTAAAGGAGTGGGAGGATCGGTGATCAAACGAGGCCCTCAAGCCAAGTAGGCAGATACACCTCGAAGAGAGAGGTTTGATCCCTCCAAATTTACACCACTGAATGTAAAACATGAGGTAGTGTTTGAGACCTTTCAAGATAAGGAGATTTGGAGGAGGCTGAGGCCCTTCACCAAAGACTTAGACAAGAGAGATAGGTCCCAATGATGTAGGTTTCACAACACTTATGTGCACATAACAAATAAGTGACACTCACTTCTGGAAGAGATAGAAAGGTTGATCCGACAAGGATACCTGAAGAAATATGTGAAAAAAAATTGATCAGGTAGGTCCGACCAATCAGTTACAAGAAATGCCCTTGGAAGATAGAGCAGCGGGATACATAGTATGCCTAATGAGAGGCCCAGAAGAAGTACCTTTGAGTAGAAGGAAGGAGAAAGAGGCATCATGAACTCACAAGCCCTCTGAATTTGTCTTTTATAATGGTACCAAATAGCTGGCTGGGATATCAGTAGGGAGACCTACGAGGAAGGCTAAATTTATGGTAATTATGGTAATAGTGGCTAATTTCAGAGTTCAGTGAGTTTTTGTGGATGCGGGTAGTTTGGTGAACTTGTTGTCCTAGGAAACCTTCGCACAGATTGGCATCGAGGAGTCGAAGATAAAGCCCTTAGAATTCCTTGTTCGAACCCTGGACAAAGCAATCATACTAGCTATAGGCACTATAGAACTACCTGTGATAGTGGGAAAAGGTCCAAAGCCTGTGGCTATTATGGCAATCTTTGTTGTCACCAAACTGATTATGTCCTATAATGTATTGATAGGAAGACCATTTTTATGGGATTTAGATGCTAAAATAAGCATAAGAAGATGCAGACTCACTATCCCACTCCCCGATGGTACATACTTTCATGTCTATGAAGATGTGGTTCTAACGGTAAGCTTGTAAGTAGTCAGGAAGAGGAAGGTAGTGTCCATTGAATTGGAGGAGGTGAATATGGTAGAAGCATCCCCCTAGAAGGTTAGGGTGAAGACCAAAGGATAATTAATTCAGGAGTTAGAAACATTCAGGGTCATAGAGGATGGTCAAACCCAACAGATTAATGCCACTTTGAGTGAAGGAAAGAAGGGCTCGGGGAAAGAGTTTTTGACAGATAGTTTTCGGACCTTTGCATAGGCATCTTCGGACATGCCAAAAATAAGTCCATATGTCATTACCCATAAACTTCATGTAGATCCACAATGCAAGCTTGTCAAACAGTAGAAAAGGTGTTTCAGAGTTAAGAGGCAGGTTGTCATTAACGAAGAAGTAGAAAAGCTCAACAAGGAAGGCTTCATCAGGGAAATACAATACCCAGACTGGCTGGCTAATGTGGTAAAAGTATCAATATGTTGCCATAAGGAGAATCCATGATAGGGGCACTTTAGAATTAGATCTTTGAAATGATCCCAACCCTCAAATAATGACTCTCCCTCTAGTTGTATGAATGAATAAATTTCATGTCTTAATTTAACGGTCTTAGTGGGTGGAAAATACGTCTCTAGAAATGCTTTTGATAATTGTGACCAAGTTGTGAAATGGCCCGATGGGAAAGACTTGAGCCATTTCTTTGGGCTATCCCTAAGTGAAAAAGGAAATAACTGCAACTTGATCGTATCTTCTATCACACCATTCAATTTAAATGTCTAACAAATCTCAACAAACTCATCAAGATGGGTGTGTGGATTTTCGTGGGAAAGACCCCTATACTGACATGAATTTTGTATCATCTGGATAATCACTGATTTGATTTCAAAGTTGTTAGCATCAACCCCTGGTCTCCAAATCAGACCTCCAAAATCATTAAGATCCGCTCTTGCAAAGTCTTGTATAGTCCATTGGATTAGAGCTCTATTCCCTTGGCCATTCCATTGCCAACCCTATTATCATTATCGAGCCTCTCTCCAATGGCATTTCTATTAACTTGAACAACATTGTTCCTATTATTGTTATGGTTGTTACCCTTCATGTTTCCCTCGGGTACCTCTATATCCTCAACCTCAACTTCCTCTTTCTCTTCCCCTAGTATGTCTTCGGGAATCATCGAAATTGGATCGTTTCTAGCCAAAGCTAACTCCCTTTCATGTCTCTCCCTTCTTAAAGTCCCTTTAAGCTCAGGGTTTTAAAGAAGTATATCGAAGGAGTTAGCTCTTATCATGCACGAGTACTTGAAATACAACACCAATAATAATAAAAAATTAAATAAACAAGAAAATAAAAGGCTACATCAATAGCTTTGGATTTATTGCTAATGTTGATCATATCAAACCAATTTCAATCCCCAGAAATGTGCTAAAAACTTGATGCGTACTGACCGCAACACCTGCAAGTGCACGAGGTCATATCAAGT
>CAOJBK010003972.1:0-13296 GCA_948294925.1 Codiaeum variegatum
AAATGCGTTTAATCATTCGTTAACATCGCAGAATTCAGCGTGATATTACTTTTACGTCCAATTTCTAATCCCAGTTTGAATTGGAGTCTAGCGATTTGGTCTCATTAATGGCAGCCAATGAAAATCTGCCCCCAGGAATCCCAGCGCAGAACATTCATAATACAGTTAATAAGCTATGATAATTGACAATTCTGGACACCTTTTGCACTGTTGCGGCATAACATTAAATTTGGAACACCCATGAACAGTTTCCCACCTTAATATTATCCATTACATAAATTGAAAGCAACATATTTGTTTCTTTTTAGTTAGGGTGTCCTTAACCCAATTTGATTTTGACAGGACAAACATTTGATACACAACTGAAAAAATAGAAATAAAATGAATAGAAAAGACCCTTTTCCTCGCACGAACAAGAAAATACCCCATTTTAGCCCATGGCATACTTTTGGGTCCAGCTTCTTGCAGTTGTCTCATACTTGTTCCTGTCTGTCTTGTACATATGAGCAATTTCAGGTACCAATGGATCATCAGGATTGGGATCTGTCAATAAAGAACAGATTGAAAGCAACACCTGCAAACCGAAACATCAAAAAAGTTTAATTTCTATCTGGAGGTGGGTTAACTTTGTTCACATGAATAATAAGAAAACAAAGGAACTAGAAATGCAGTTCTATAAGCTAGCAATGGCCAATGGATATGGTTAGACATTTCAAAGATGGCAAGTGAAAGAATTTCTTATGATATGAGTTCCAGATGAATGATTTGCGAGGAATAGAATACAAACCTTGGATATGGTTAGGGCAGGGCTCCACTGCTCCTTCAAGATGTCCAAGCAAATGCTCCCATTACTGTTAATATTTGGATGGAATACCTTCGTTCTGAATGCAACCTACAAAATGCATCCATGTAAGACTAATGACATCGACAACCACATACACGCACATGTACAGGCAAACTGCCAGTATGTTGACTGCATAAAAAAATACTGGATTTGTCAAAATTGCATATATTAAGAACAGAGTCAGAGATTGTACAGCATACAAGAAACACATTTACATGGGCTCGCAGCTAAACTACTCAGCAGAACTACATATGCTAAGCCAGCACTAGTCACTTTTCCTCTCGCCTTATGATAAAACAGAAAAACTAGCATTGAATAAATTTTCCTCTCGCATTGTAATAGAACAGATAAACTTGCATTTAATCTTAAATTGATATAGACTTGAAATGACTGGCACAATTCCCAATGTCCTCCAATTATTATTAACTTTATCTATGGATAGCATAGGTATCAAGAAAGTCTATCTACTTTCAGTATATAATTCATTTGTTACAATGAGTAACTACATATTTCCACTCTCTTTATATGGCACAAGAAGGAGAGAACAAAATGGGGCACAGAAAGGAAAATGTGAGAGTTGATCACCAATCCTTAAATCTCATTTTGGCCAATGCAGGCAAAAATAATATTGACTTATGCAATGAAATAAAACCATGTTCATAAAGATTTCTCCTTTACAATTTTCTTGTATGCTTTCTGTTCATTCAAGAGAAACCATGACTAAATAGCTTTATATCAGTGAGACAACAGCATAGGCAGACCGACAATTACAACTTAAAGTAGAAGAGCAGGACACAAAATAACTAGAACCTTTAGGGCCTTCATCCTAACAGGCATTCAATACACAATTTGAATACAGAAAGTAACATATGCACAGACAGCAAACACAACATACCTTGGGAGGCTTGAATGGATAATCTGGAGGGAAATGAATAGTAACTAGGAAAACACCCCCTGCATAGGGACTGTCTGGGGGACCCATGATTGTTGCTTGCCAATGAAACATGTCTTCAGCAACAGGACCTAAATCATTACAAAAGGAAGTCAATCAATAGAACATCACCAAAAAAAAAATCTTGTAGCAATCTTTAACAAGGAAAAAGAAACATTTTAAGGGCCCAGAGCAAGTGTAATTAAAAAAAAGAATAAATAAAGAGGAATATAGGAGATAAAAAACAAACTTCTTTTGGCCAAACAAAGACCTAAATCATTACAAGAGGCAAGTCAATCAATAGAATATCACAAACAATCTTGTAGCAATCTTTTACAAGAAAAAGAAACATTTCAAGGGCCCTGAGCAAAGTGCAATCATAAAATTACAAATAAATGAAGAGAAATATATAAAAAACTGATCTATTGTTTTTGGCCAAAGATAGATCACCAGATTAAAGGAGCTTTAAGCCTAAAAGCAATAAAGTTACAATGATTTATAGTTGACTAGACCTAATTATTGGACAGAGAACTAACCCTTTCAATTCTTGGGTTTTTTGACATGGGCTTGAAGCAATTAACGAAGCAAAACTGAGAAACAAATGAACACAGAGTTCATCCTCAGCATCTGATTTTGTACAGGAATGTTTACAATGAAGGATATATATATATTCTTTGAAGCTAAAATCATTACTTGAATAAGGTTTACAATTTTTGTTTTGTATATGAAAACTAAAGTTAAATTCAAAAGTATAAAACAATGTACATGTAAATACAAATATAAAAATTGTAAGGTACATGATAAAAAGAAAACATCTAATCCATGATTCACTGTAACTAATCAACAACACCATAAATACCAAACAAATCATGCAAATTTTGCAACAGTATATTCATATAAATCAAATCAGATAAAATCAGAAGGAACAAGTCAAATAAGAAAATCTGAACTCAACTCAACTCAACTCAACAAATCCTTAATACCAAGTTGATTGGAGTCAGCTATATGTATTCCCTTTCTTTACTCGAGTACATCGTGAAATATTTAATAACCTAAAATAATTATGAATGACTCCACTGTTTAGGTCTAAACTCGCTTTTTTTATCCGCATTTACTCTAAAATTCTCTAATTTTCTAAATAATGCATCTAAATACTACGCGGCACATGACCCCGAGCAATCTTAGTCACTTATCTCAAAAAATTTTTAAAAAAAACACAAATTAAAAAAATGAATACCAGCGCTGCATGATGTAGGAGGATCCTTCTGTAAATCCTTAAGTTCCTTCAAGATCCGTTTAGACGCCATTAAAAAACCTGCGGTTCAACACTTCAGATCTCTTCTTCAGATCAAAAATCAAAACACAACACAAAACAACAACAATAAAAAAACACAAAGCCTATATATATATATATATATATATATTAAAAAAAAATACCAGAGAGAGATTATTGATCCTCCGCTCCTTTTGTGACCTAACTGGTAATTTCCTGGTGGTGATGGTGAGATTATGTCAAAGGACACGGATAGAACAATCAGCGAAAATAAGAATTTGGATTCGGTGAGGTTGCGACTTTTTATAAATGTATGGGACCGGGTTCGACCCTTTGATTGGGTTACGGTTATTCTTTTTTTTTTTTCTTTCCTGTATTTTGGTGGTCCCCGCTCTTGGAGTTTTTTGTACGTAAATAAAACCCTATTTTTCGCCGAAAGCAGCCGTCGAATCAATACTGTTTCTAATTTCCATTTCTTAATTTTTGGTAGAGGGAAATGGGTTATAAATATTTTTTTTATTTGAATTTTACGAAAATTTAATATTTTGTTTTGCCAATGAAATTTAATAATTAAAATTCTATTCTCTATTTAAGAGAATAATATTAAATAAAAATAAATTTTATTAATAAAAATAAATTTATTAATATTTTAAAATTAATTTCATTTAATAAAAATTAATTAATAGAAATGCAATTTAAAAATATTTTAATTTAGTGAAAAATGATATGAAATAAATAAAATCTAGGTATGTAAATTTTACAAAAATGGCAATATTTTAATTGATAAAAAAATAATAAATAAATATCTTTACTAATTCTGATAAATTATTTGAGAAAGAAAATAAAAACTTTTATTTATAATTCTTTATATCAATTACTTTAATTCTGATTTTTATAAATTTATATATTTAATTGTTAAATTTTATGAAATTTAGGTGCATACGGTGAATAAGATATTATTCTTCTTTTGTTATTGGAAAAAAAAAATATTTCTTATTTTATTTCTTTTCCTATTTTGTTATTATTATTATTATTATTATATTACTGGTGAATGATAATCGTCGGCCATGGACGTTACGGTGTCGTTTAATGGATTGATTTGGACGTTTTTGCGTGTTAAGATGTTGGAGATAAGAAAAGGTTCGCTTATGCGCGTAGAAATGGCTGGCTGGGTCAGTTTCATAATTTGGTCAAATCATATCCCTCTTCACATTTTGACCGTTTCTTACACTTTTTTAACTCGATTGACCAAGTGGACCGTGGTCACATTTCTTGCATTTGAGGGAGAAATATGAAAATAAAAAAATATATATATATATAATAAAAAATTTTGGCAAAAATAAAAAAATAATTTTTAATGATATAATGATAAAAATAAAATAAAATTACAAATTCAGATTGTAAAAACCATAAAAAATGAAATATTAAATTACAAGTTTACAACATCTAAGTTAATGGAATGATAGACGAGCCAGAGTAGTCTAGTGGTAGACAAATGAAATCCACACTCTTAGATCGTGGGTTTGAGTTGCGCTTCCTCCTCCCATTTGGTAAAAAGAAAAAGTTAATGGAATGATAAGTTGACCTGATACCCTATAAATTTAAAATTTTTACATTGACTATAATATTTATAATTTCAGTTTTTGTAACATATTAATAATTATAATCTGATTTGATGTCTCTGTTGAATCAAATATGCATAGTTTGTTTGAATCATCAGCACAAAAATAAAACACTGTAACCAATGGCATGAAAAATATGTGAACGTATGAGTTTGTGAATCTATCTCTAGCAGACACAACAATTCTATTAAACTTTTGAGTGTTATAGGTTTAAACTCTCTATCTCTAGTAAAGTCTAAACAACATAAATAAAAAAAAAAAAAAAACTTATTAGTAATTGCAATTGATTTCCAGAAAAATAAATCAAAAGATAAATTTAATGAGAAATCAAAATATCTATTGAATAAACATTGATTAATCCATACAATAGAGTAACACTCGTCTAATCTAGACAGATGTTTTAAAATTCATTTTAGTTTTCAGATTTGATTTGCAAACTTTCTATTAATTCTGTTGAGTTTTTGTTGGTGAAATTTTCTAGTTCGTAAATCTCACAATTATTGTTAGCTAGACAATAAAATAAGAGACTGAGTTGGTGTTTGATTAAACAAACCGCAAAGAAATTTTATTAGGAGAACGATACCAGAACTTACCAGTTTTTATTACTTGATACGATCTCGTGCACCTGAGGGTGTTAAAGTTGAGAATAATATTATCTATACAATAGCAAAAGCCAGCTTAAAAATTAGACATCAAGTTTTTTGAATTATAAATTATATATTTATAAATTTATTTATATAATATTAAATTTTTAGAAAATTTATGTAATTTTAATTAAATTAAAAAATTAATTCCTAATTGTGAAATAGAAGTAAAATAATGAATAAGAATAAGCTGCTGGTTTTTGTGAGAATAAAGGGCAATAGTAGAAAAATTGTTTAAATAAAGATGAGTATAATTTAATTTATGAAATCACTTAATGTAAATCATCTATAATAAATTAACATCAATATAATGAAATTAACTAAATTATTCTATAAATAAAGGTTAAAATAAAAGAGCAAATGAAAAAATATAAAATGAGTTAAAAGACTGACATTATTGTTTTCAGAGAATAAACGAAAATTTACAAAAACTCGTACATAAACATCACGTTTAAGAAAATGATGAAAAAAATGATAGTTAATTGATACCTCACTCCAAGCAAAGAGCTCGATCCTTGTCAATTAAGTTGGCATGCGACATCCCCAATGTTAGTGCCATGATTCCTACTATAGTAGGATAATTGCCTATCTCATTACCTTATTTCTTAGGGGTTAACAATTACTCTATATATACTCTCATTTTTTACAAAAAAAAAAAAAGATTAATAACTCTAAACATTATTTTATTTTGAATTACCAAATATATTACTGACTTAAAATGTCGGAGTTGTTGCCTGTTAGGCATCCCGATAATTCTCATTTGTCTTGCAGGTTGACTTTAAGGCAGAACATTTTGCCATATTCATTATTGATGCGGTGAGCGTGGACACATATTCAGAAAGTTGGGTGTTCTTACGCTGAGCAATGAACAATCAAGAAAGAAACTTCAACTTGAACAAACCATTCGATCTTTTTTCCAGAGGTCCCAGGGCTAAGGATCCCGAGTCATGGAGAGCCTGATAGGCAAGCACAGGGAGAGAATATAATGTTCCAGCAAAACGTTCCTCCCGCATCCCCAAGGCCTAAATGGAGGTCACAATGTGAGATATGGGGTTGCCTAGGCATAAAAGGGAATTGTAGGCCTCAACCTCGGCCCAAATCTAGATTTGCATAATTTCATTGCAATGTAAGGGATGTATAACTAGTGTATGGAACTGCAAAAGCAGATGGCCGATTTAAGGCAGCAAGTCCATCACTTATCTCAGGCCTAATCCAAAACAGAAGTATTGATCCTCACGGCCCCGTCGCAAGTGTATCTGAGTGGCGCTCATGTAGGGGAAGTTCAAGTAGAGACCCCACCAGTAAGAGATGTTGCCTCAGTAGGTCGACCTAGAAGAGATATAGAGGACGTAGCGTAGAATTTCGCAGAGCATGCTACTCCAGCATAAGAAATAGCCCAAGAGGTAAAGAGGATTTTGGACAGTATGGGGATAAAAGGGCAAATTTTGGATTTAGACCTTCCTCATGAATCGCCCTTGTCAGATGCAATCTTGAAGAAGGATTATCCTTAGGCTTTGAAAAACCATAACAACTCAAAAACTATTATGGACAGACTTGCCCGCAAGCTCATGTGAACAAATTCAAAACACAAATTCATTCCTAGACCTACCAAGATCATGTGTTATGCAGGCTTTTCCCCACTACCTTGGCAGGACCCATAGAAGAATGGTATCACAGATTGACGCCCAACTCCATCACATCGTTCAAACAGTTGGCAGACTTATTTCAGATGAGATTGATGTCACTAAGAACCAAGCCTAAGCCGTTAGCAAACCTCTTTGCAGTGAAGCAAAGGGAAAAGGAGAGCTTGAGGTCCTATATTGGAAGGTTTAATCAAGCGATAGGAGAGGTGTCAGAGCTCCAATTTGACACAGCATAGATGACACTTCTCAAAGGAACCACTAATCAAAACCTATAAAGAAACTCCTGGATAAGCAGCCTACCAGCTGGAAACTGGGTGATGGCAATAACAGACGAACATATCAACCTGAAGGATGGAATGGCAAATCTTAAAATTAAGCCCCACCCAATGGAGTATGCGGGGTCTAGTAGAAGAGAAGATAGAAAAGGATGGAGTTGGTAGTACTACTGTGAAAAAGGAGTAAGGAAAAGTTTAGGAGGCGATTTGAGAACAAGGGTCTAGACAAATACTACACTCCACTCACCTCCACCAAAAGTGAGGTTTTGATGTGGATTAAGAAAAGTGAGGAGGATGTGAAGTGGCCCCCAAAGATGAGTGATTCTTCCAAGACTAAAAGGGATCAGAATAAGTATAGTGAATTTCACCAAAACAAAGGCCATGATATAGAAGATTGCAGACACTTCAAGGAAGAGATTGAGAGGTTGATCCATAAAGGGGTGTCAGGGATTATGCGGCATGTGCAGAGAACTACTGAGCAATATCGAAAATAACCAGCTAGAGAAGACATAAGAGATAACAAGGACAAGAGGGATGATGTCCCAAAGTAGAGAGAAAGGCAGGTAGTTGGGGACATATTGGTTATAATGGGGGGAAGCACGGCAGGAGAAAGTTCCATTCAGAGGAAGAAAGCAGTGAGAGAAGTGTGTTCCATTGCCTAGAAGGGTGGGGGTGACGACCCAACCATCATCTCATCCATCCAGCTGGTGCTTGTTGACCTCTTCGCAGGAAGATGGGAATCACGTGGCCCACCCCCAAAATGATGCCATTGTCATTCAGGGATACATCAGTAACTACCGAGTCAAGAGAATCATGGTAGATGATGGAAGCTCGGTAAACCTGATGATGATGGACTACTTTCATAAAATTAAGTTAAATTTGAAAGACTTGAAACCGGTAGCAACACCCCTGGTTGGGATAGGAAAGGATCAAGTGTGGTTGGAGGGTTCGATATGTTTGAAAGTGGAGTTAGGTGATGGTGATTTAACCAAGATAGTCTTGGTAGAATTTATGGTCGCCGATATAATTGTCCCTTACAACTTGTTGCTGAGTTGGCCCTACTTATACGCTACAGGGGGTATACTTACCACTTCACACTGAAAATTCCAAGTATGAGGGGCGAGGTGGTGTGCAAGGGATGTCAAGAGACGGTTAGGCAAACTTATTTCAATGCCTTAAAGGAGGTGTATAGAATGGCCTAGTTAGATTTGGAGGAGCTACCAAATGGGCAGAACTATATAGAGCGGTGAAGTACATAAGATAAAGATCACAGGAGGAGAGGTACAAGTGGGGGACTAGTTAGACCCCCAGGTTAAGCACGACATAATTGAAACATTGGGTGGTAATCCCAAGGCTTTCGCATGGACCACAGATGATTTAGTAGGGGTTGATCCCAAAGTAATTGTTCACAGGTTGAATATAGACAGTTCGGTCAAACCCATTGTCCAAAGAAAGAGGAAATAGTCCCCAGAGAAGCAGGCAACCATAGCGAAAGAAGTCTAGAAGCTCTTGGAGGCTGGCATGATCAGAGAAGTTTAGTACCCCGAATGGGTGGCCAATGTGATGATGGTAAAAAAGCCAAATGGGTCTTACTGCATGTGCGTGGATTTTAGTGACCTCAATAGGGCTTGCCCCAAAGACCCCTATCCCCTTTCTAGCATTGATCAGTTGGTAGAATCAACTATAGGGCACGAGCTGTATACCTTCTTGGACACCAGGTCAGGGTACCATCAGATACATATGTGTCATAGGGACGAGGAGGAGACCGCCTTTGTAACAGATTGTGGGACCTATTGCTATAGAATGATCTTGTTCGCTCTCAAGAACGTGGGGGCAACTTATCAAAGAATGGTGAATGCCATACTTAAGGACTCCATTGGGCGAACCATTGAGGTATATATAGATGACATGATTGTGAAGAGTAGGCTGACCAATGACCATGTGAAAGACCTTCAGATAGTGCTGAGCCTTATGCAGCCATATAACCTCAAGTTGAATCCTGAGAAGTGCGTGTTTGGGGTCCCGACAGGGAAATTCCTGGGTTACAAGGTATCACAGAGAGGAATAGAGGCGAACTTAGAATAGATCAAGGCAATTTTGGAGATGCAACCCCCCAGAAATATTACTGAGGTACAGAGGCTAAACAGGAGGATAATGATATTAGGCAGATTTATTTCATGTTTGGCACAACGTTGCCAACCCTTTTCTAATACATTGAAGGGTTTAAAAGAATTTAAATGGACGAATGAATGCCAAAAATCATTTGAGGAGCTGAAGAGGTTCTTAGCCTCACCTCCATTGTTAAGTTGCCCAGTACCAAAGGAAGACCTGTACATCTACCTGACCACAATAGAAGATACGGTAGCCTCTGTATTGGTGAGAGAGGAGGATAGTGAGCAATATCTATTATATGAACAGGGTGTTGCAAGATGCAGAAACGAGATACCTAAAGTTGGAAAAACACACTTTGGCATTGTACATATCGACTCAAAAATTGAGACACTATTTCGAGGCCTATATGGTGGTAGTATGAACAGACTTACCTCTAAGGAAGGTTCTGCAAAAACTTGACACGTCAAGTCGAGTGTCAAAATGAGCAATCAAAATAGGAGCACTAGGAGTTCAGTACGAACTAAGAAAAGCGATGAAGGCACAAGTGCTAGCGGATTTTGTGGCCGAGCTCACCCTGGCAGGCGAGACCCAGGTCACCCAGGGAGAGAAGTGGCAAATGTGGATGGACAGGACTGAGTGTGATGAAGGTGCAGGGGTCGGTATAATGATTAGAGGCCCACATGATGTGGTCATATGATATGCGGCCAGGCTCAATTTCAGTGATTCTAATAATAAGGTAGAGTATGAGGTCTTACTAAATGGATTGAAGTTGGCAAGAGAATTAGAGGTCGAGAGCTTAATAGTTTATAGTGATTCTCAGCTGGCATTTAATTAGATATAGGGAAACTTTAAGGTGCACCAAGAAGATTTAACCCCATATGTTGCAAAGGCCAAGCAACTGATGTAGGAAGGTTGGAAAACAGTACAAGTCCCAAGATCTGAGACTGCAGAAGTAGATAAACTCGCTAAATCCGCATCATAAGGGAACATGGATGAGCTGAAGAATGTATTGTTAGCATTACAATGGGTTCCCACAATAGAGAGCGAGCTGGTACATGTGATAAAATGGAGGAGGAGCTGGATGGAACCGTTGGTTAGATGGCTATCAGATGGAATACTTCCCCAGGATAAGAAATAAGCAGAAAGGATAGTCTAGAGGGATAAGGAATACAACTGGTATATAAGAGACCTATACCGTAGATCTCGAACCCATCCTTGGACTAGGTGCGTACGAGCATAAGTGGGAGACTATGTGTTAAAGGAGATACATTAGGGTGTTTGTGAAGCTCATGAAGCCTGCACCACCCTTACTAGGAAAGTATTATTGCCTGGCTATTATTAGCCCACTATTAAGGTAGATACTGAAGAGTTAGTAAAAAAGTGCCCCAAATGTCAGGAGCATGCGAATGTACAACGAGTACCAGCTTCGATCATTTCACTTATAGGGGCGACCTGGCTTTTTTACCAATGGGGAATGGATATACTAGGGCCATTCCCAACATCAACAAAGTAATGCAAATTTCTCATCGTAGCAGTAGAACATTTTTTCAAGTGGCCCGAAGCCGAGCTAGTAGTTACGGTCACCCACAACATAGTTATAGATTTTGTTGAAAAATTCATAGTTAGCAGGTATGGGATCCCAAAAGTGTTGATTATGGATAATGGGAAACGGTTTGATTCAAGACAGTTAAAGGCATTTTGCAAGGGTCTGGATATTGACTTACGCTTCTCCTCAGTAACTCACCCTTAGACCAACGGGTAGGTAGAACTCACTAACAGGACCCTCCTACAAGGCATGAAAAAGAGACCAGATAGTAAAAAGGGAAATTGGGTGGACGAGCTTAATAGTGTGCTATGGAGCTATAAAACTACACCTCGCACTGTAATGGGGGAAACGTCATTCTCATTAGTGTTTGGGAGTGAGGCTATAGTGCCGATAGAGATTGGATAACTCTCCTTCAGGGTGGAGTTCCAGGTGATAGACCATAATATGGAGAGAAGGATAGACCTCGACCTGGTAGAGGAGTTGATAGATTTGTCTTATGCTTGAATGGCTGCCTATAAGCAGAAGATAGCAAGATGTCATGATAAGAAGGTTAAGCACTAGGCTTTCAAAGTTGGAGACCTTGTTCTAAGAAAGGTCGAATCGTCTAGAGGGAACACAATAGTGGGCAAGCTTCAAGCCAATTGGGAAGGGCCCTATAAGATCAACAAGGTGTTGAGGTTAGGAGTGTACCAGTTGGAAGACACGAGAGGAAAGATCCTACCTCACTCTTCGAACGCCGATAACTTGATGAAATTCTTTGTGTAATTTGTTTTTTTATATTTATGAATTTTTATAATCATATCCTTGTATTGTTTAAGTCTAGGCAGATAATGAAGGCGGTAAGGGGGTGCCAACCTAGTTGGGATGTCTAGGTGCTCATACTGATTTTGACATCATGAATAAAATAAAGTTTTTCTTGATTAGCCAGTGTATGATAGCAAATTAATTTTTACAAGGTGTGACAGATCGGTTTATAATTAAACGATCCAAAGATTGTCCAACTGGAATGACACCATCTATCAGTAGCTATCCTAAGGTCACCTTATGGATTACTGATCTAAAGATCAAAGATCCAAAGATCAAACTTAGCAATCATAAGATCGCCCCATGGCTATCCAATCTAAAAATCTATCCAAAGATTGAAAAGCGATATTAAGATCACCTCGCGAAATGGTGACCATGGGGTCATCCAGTGGAAGACCAGTCTTACGTTGGATAGATGACAATAAAGTTATATGTAAAGAAAAAGAGGGACGATAATTCAAAATTCATTTCATTTCTTACCAAAATGTGAGTAAGGTAAGATGAGCTCCCAACACAGTCCTAAAAAATTAAAAAAAAAAAAAGGAAAAAGAAAAATATATAAATACTACAAGACTGGGGATGGATCGGGTTGTTCACTAGATGGCTCACCACTAGGACGATCAGAGAGAGTAGCTTCAACCTTGCTGAAAAAGTCTTTGGAGGGCTCAAGGTCAGCCAGAAAAGAAGCTGAAGGACCATATCTTTTGATTGCTTCATGGGCTAAAGGTGTCGAGCCATGAAGCACTTCTAGTCTTTAAATGATTGACCTCTGCAACTTTGGAGGCCATATTAGCTTTGCTTGCTCGAGCTCTTGCCTAGCCAAGGCGAGCTCTCTTTCCAAGTCCTCTCTCTTTTTAGCTTCCTCATCCTGCTGCTCATTGATCTTGCGGGCCCCCTTCTTTACATGGTCGAGCTATTGGCCTTGTCGCTTGAAGGCAATCTTAGCCTCATTTAGACTCTTCATTAAGGAGGTCTGTTCTTTCTCTAATGCCCCCCTCTCGGCCTCCAGGTTGGACGAGGCCCTAGAGATGGAGGTGCATTAGGCGAGTAGAAGGCCCAAGAGCTATAAACAATCAAGGGTTAGAGAATGTAATAAAAAAAACAGGGTCGGGTCAGGCCTTACCAAAAGTACTTTGCCGCAACACTCAGTCGCCCTCTCATCATCCGTCACGGCGTCATAGCGACGGATGTCTGCAGGAGGAACAAGCAATCCTGCCACCTTTTTTGCTATCTCGGGATCATCCAGAGACACCTCAGGCTTGAAATTCCTCATCAATATACTGGATAGGAAGTCATGGTGTCCAAAGGGTAAGCATACATCCTCAGCTTCTTCTCCAGCAGTCACTTCCCTTGGCCATTTCGAACGTACTTGAGTAGGAGTGGGAAGAGTTGGGAGGTCACCCTTTCCTTCAGATGAGATTGCCACTACGGCCCTTGGGGCCTCGGTGACTAAAGGAGCATCGGTATCCTGTTCTGGTTCTTAGGGACAATGTGTGGTTTAAGTGTGTGTGTGTGTGTGTGGGGGGGGGGGGGGGGGGGGGGGGTTAGTGGGGTAAATATTTTAAAAAAAAAAAAAAAAAAAAAAAAAAAAAAAGAAAAATT
>CAOJBK010004697.1:0-19285 GCA_948294925.1 Codiaeum variegatum
CAACCATAGTCCATATCAATTTAGTCATGCCCATTTGTATCTAATACAAACTATGACATAATTGAATAAATTCCATAATAAATTAGACTTCAAGATATGCTAGGATCTTTATAAATTTAGTTACAAGTCTAGCCCGATGTAAGTTAATAAATAATTAGACTCTTTAATCAATTATCAACATGGTTAAATACCAAGCCAAATGATACACTTCATGGTGTGTAACTTTCTGATTAGGAATGGGATAAAGAAAACTCTTTTCTTCACACCAAGTATGTAATCCACAGTTCATACTTAGTCCTATAAATCGTGAGTGACGTCTAGTATAATGTATCACGATTACCAAATTAGAATTGAATGACGATGATAAATCCTTGACATTTCATGGACCACTTGATTATAATTACCATGCACTCAAATCCCTTCATTACGGATTCCCGATCTCAGCTAGGGTCATGGAAAAGTCAAACCCTATAAGCTAGATCATATGACTTCTATCTAGTTCTAATTCTTGATAAACCGATTCTAACTAGAATCTCTTTCTAGTGAATCCTTACTACCTTGGCCAAGGATTTGTGAATTGAGAACCACCAGAAGTTATAAGAATCCTTTCTTTTTAACCCAAGTTAATGAATTTTATCTTGGAGATCACTTATCTCAACATACCACTAATTATGGCCATCACATGCCATATACCAATACTTGATTAGCATTGGTATGTAAGCAGTAACAAACTAGAGCCACCAATATGTTAGATAACATGTCCCCTCAAGTCAAAGGATTATATGCACAATTATAATCTAGATAATCAGACATTGACTGGTGGATAAAACCTATATGTCTATCATCTAATATCACTGTTCAACTTACTCATCTCATGAGTGTCCATGTGTTGTCACGAAATCACATGTCTGTAGTGTGGGACTCACTACCTCCATACCAACAAGCATCTCATACTTGTTATGGATGACAACAGAGGTGACAGTCTCTCCAGATTATTGACATTCCTACCAATAATCTTACGACTGTGAACTTACTTTAAAGTCTATGACAAAAAGAATCTATCTCCATATACTCAAACACTTTGAGAATAGATTCTCTTACATAAAACTTAAGGAACATATATACGTAATGCACTGAAATGAAATCAATCATTAAATGAAAACATATATATTAAGCCATAAATGGGATATAGATTACAAATATATATATATATATATATATATATATATATATATACATGCTCTAGGGCATACAAGCCCAATAAACAACAGTGATGATCTTCCGAACTATTGATGTCCCCATCGATAATTTTATGACCATGAAAAAGTTTTATAGCATTATGACAATGATAACCTATCACTCATATTCTTAACTTCTTAATAATAGATTCTCATATAAAACACTAATGGAACATATATAAATTATAATAAATGTCGAATTCATTTAAATAAATTATATTTTTTTTTGCCATTGGGTTTCAATTATTGTGAATCTGACTATGATAATTAAATCAATAAAAATCATTTTACCTAATTCAAAATCTGAATTGAATTAATCTCAATTCACTTAGTTAATTATTTTTCATAAATATTTAACTTATGGATCTACCAATATTTTCAAACAAATCTATCTTCGAAAGGAACAACTCTATGAGGTTTGATTCCTATTCAAAAGGATACATAGGCATTCCTTAATCTGTTAAGAGATTCAACTCCAAAATATTTTTGTTTTTCTTTTCCTTTTTCCCTTTATTTCATACTATGCTACTAATAATTTTTTTAGTCTTTATTTCAACTATTTACTTTATCTTTGTTTTAATTTGTTTATAGTTGAATAGATATATGCTTTCCCAAGCACCCAAGTGGCTAAAGGAAGGACCCTTTTCTATTTTAATCTCATTATTTCTTGTTATTTCTCCTTTTATGTACGCTTTATTCATTCTGCTATTGTATATATTGTTCATGCATTATCATAATAAGTGTCCACACATTCATGTTTACTAAATTCATGACTATTTTGAGCTAAAATATTTTAGAAAATATTTTTCTAATAACTACTATATAAACTAAGATATTGTCTCTGAATCCATCGTTTGGTCTAATGGCTAGTATCATATTCATTAGAAAAATAATATTTTTTTTTAGATTTAATAAAATCAAATAATTTTTTCTAACCTTTTCCTTGAAATAAGACATTTTCTAAATAAAGGTAGATGGCGTCTCAAATCACTTTTCACCAAATAGCTCATAATGGGTCCCATCCGTGAGAACTAAAACTCGACTTACTTGTGAGAGGATTTCAGGTTGAGTTACACAAATGGTGACTCTGCTAAGGACAAAATTATTTTTCTAAATTAAAAATTAAAAGTGGATTGTCTTTTGGTAAGAAATAGACTTTTTGCGTAAAAACAATGTGAATTTTGTTCATAGCATCATTTCATATGCACCTCTTATCTCTAGGAAACAAAGGATAGAAAGTAACATCGAGTGAGCTTTCCTCCTTTATTCTAATTCACTAATAATGAAAGCATCTAACCCATTATTTACTCACTAATCCTTTTAGTGGGACAAAGAGGTCGCATATACAATTGGACCCACATGAATCTCCTTTATTCATATGTGGTTAGGTAAATCTCTTCTTCAAGTAGTTAGGTAACTTTTAAACCACCAAACATTCATGTATTGACCAATAGATCCTTCCATTAGGACTCAATGTACCATAATAATGAGATTGGTATGCCATCATGAAATCATTTTCATTCATGCATAAATGTATGCATTCATGACCCAAATCCTATGGAAAGTTAAAATATAAATAAAAAATCTTCACCTATGATCCACTAGAGCCCATAGTCCACACCTAAAAAAAGACCTACATATGGTCCAATCAGACTTAAAAGTATGTCCATCCATGGTTCCCTTATAATGTAAGCTAAACACTAGCCTAGTTATAACTCTTACCTTAACTAAGACCAACATACCTCACTCAAAAGATAAGCCCAGACAACTCTAACTCAAGCTAAACCCTAAGTTAACTACAACTCCTACTCTAGATAAATCTCAGCTTAGCTCACTTAAAAGCTAAACCCTGACCTAGCTACAACTCTAACTCAAGCTAAATGCTGACCTAGTAATAACTCTTATCCTAGTAAAAAGACTGGCCTTACTCGCTGAAAAGCTAAACCCCGACCTTGATCACTCAAAATCTAAATCTCAATTTAGCTTAATCAAAAGCTAAACTCCAACCTAGCTCACCACCATAGAACATCATCCTTCATCCTAATCTTCCATAACCTAATTTTTAAAGATGGATATTGAACTTATCTTTTCTCCACTTCAAGGTAACTATATCATAAGAAAACACCACCCTGCTGCAAATAAAGCTGACTTTATTCCACAATGGCTTAATTTATGAAGAAGCAAATGAAGAGGATTGAAATTATGTTCTAAAATACAAAATTTAACATCATAAAAGAGATTTGAGAAATGACGACCCTCGTTAATGCTCAACCAACTTTTGACCAACAATCCTCTACCCTCACAGCCATTGATAAAGGCAAGGGCTCAATAATGGAAACCATTGCTCCACCACCTTCTACATAACCATTATCACTCTGTCCTCCCTAATGGATTCTTTCCAACAAGTTATTAATGCCCTTATGGCTACCCATGCTCTAGGACCATCATGGTGAAGTTGAGTCATGATAAAACCTTAATGATAATTTTCCTCTTTTATTGGGTCTCATAAATCCTTTCATTTATGACACTTTAAGGAACACATGATCACTAACAAAAAATAGTAAATATCTTCTTTTATGATCGACACAACTCTTTTGATGACTGAGAGATATTTTAAGCCTAACTTTAATGAGTTGTATCTTTTTTGAAATGTACTGAATTGACTAAGGTCATTCAATATACTTCTCACGTACTTCATCCCAATAAAGAGGAGATATATATTGCCTTGTATATAGAGCTTTATATGGTTCCATTATTGTTATTTGATAATGTGATCATAAATAAATTAAATTAATGGCAGATCTTTATCCTAATTACCTTTAAATTCTAGAATGAACACCCTAGACAAGTCTTCAAAGTTTGAATGATTCCTTTTGACTGACCATTCATTTAAGGATGAAATATTATGCTAAAGTCTAATAAGGTACCTAGTGATTCCTATAATTTCTGCCATAATCTAGATGTGAATTATGTCTTCGATAAAAAAAAAAAGAAACTGGTACTCCATGAAGATGTACAATCTCATCAATATATAACTAGGTATACTGAGCAGCTAAATATGTGGTTTTGATAGAAATAAAGTGAGTTGACTTCATCAATCAAGCAACAGTCACCCAAATTTAGTCATACCAACTAGAAGTCCTCGGTAGTCCAACCACAAAATCCATGGTAATTCTCTTTCATTTCCACTCTAGCAAAGGCAATTGTTGAAGTAACTCAATAGGATTTTGATGTTCAAATTTAGTTTATTGACAAATCAAGAATTTTTCCACAAATCCATCTATATCTCTTTTCAATTGTCTCTTTTAATAAGAGCTCCTCACATCATGTACATTTTAGTTGCTTCAGAATGCATATTATAAGTGGTATAATGTGTTTCCTTCATAATTTGCTCCTATATGTTATCAACTATAGGAACACATCATCTAGTGCCACATTATAATATGCCATCATCAATAATGAATGAATGAGCTTTTCTACTTCAACATCATTCTTCAATTTCATCATTTGAGGATCTTTATTTTAAGCATCTTTAATATGGTTAATCAAAAGAGGCTTGAATTAAAAATGAGCCAATAATGCTTTAGAGTTAGTTATCACAAAATGGACATCCATATCATATACACTATGTTTCTCCTTTACTAAAGTTCTTATATGCATTTGAATATGAGCCAAACTCCCTACTAATTTACTACTCAAAGCATCTGTTACAGCATTAGCCTTCCTTGGATGAAAAAATTTTTCATAATCATAATCTTTAAGTAACTCCATCCATCACCTTTTTCTTCTACTAAAAAAAATATACTTCAATCTCTTGAGATCTGTGTAGATTTGACACTTTTCTCTACAGTGGTAGTGCCTCTAGATTTATAGAGCAAACACAATTGCTACCATTTTTAAATCATATGTTGAGTAATTTATCTCAAGCTTCCTTAATTTTCTAGAATAATAAGCTACCACCTTCCCTAATTACATCAGAAATAATCTAGTCCCACTCTTGAGACATCACAATACACTATGTATTCTCCTTATTTAAAGGGAAATGCTGAAATTGGTGTAATATTTAGACAAGTTTTGAGCCTTTGAAAGTTCTCTTTGTATTCACCAAACTACTAGAATTTCACATTTTTCTAGGTGAGCTTTGTCGAAAGAGCTACTATTTTAGAGAAATATTTAACAAAATCTTGGATAGTGTCCTGTTAAACCCAAGAAGCTCATGATTTCTATTACATTAGTGGGTCTAGGCCAATTGAGTATTGCTTCAACTTTATTCAAATCAATCTTAAGTTATTCTTTACTAACCATATACCCTAGAAAATAAAGTTGATCAAGCCAAATTCACATTTAGTGAACTTGGCATATAACTAATGTTATCTTAAAGTGTGCAAGATAATCTTAGAATCACCTCATGTTCTTCCCAACTCTTTGAATAGACTAACATGTCATCAATGATGACAATTAGAAACTTGTCTAAGTAAACCTTAAAAACACGTTCATTAGATCCATAAAAGCAGTTGGAGCATTTGTTAACCAAACAACATCATTAAGAATTCATAATACTCGTATCTAGTTCTAAAAGTTGTTTTAGGCACATATGCTTTTCGAGTTCTCAATTGATGGTTGTCTGATCTCAAATCTATCTTTAAAAAATGACTTACACCTTACAATTGATCAAATAAGTCATTTATTTATGGAAGAGGATACTTTTTTTAGTCTCTATTCAGTTGTCTGTAATCAATGCAGAGTCATAGTGAACCATATTTCTTCTTTACAAAAAGGACTATTATATCCCATAGTGATTTGTTAAGACAGTTGAACCCTTTGTCAAGTAAATCTTACAACATAATCTTTAATTCTTTCAATTCAGTCGATGTCATATGGTGAGAAGGAATGGAAATAGGATCAATTCATGATATCACATAAATAATGAATTCAATTTCCATTACATGTGTCAATCTTAGTAATTGTTCTAGAAATACATCCAGAAATTTATTGACAATCAAAATATGCTCCACCCTTTAAACTTCCATTTTTTTCCTCTTTCACATAAGCTAAATAACCTAGACATCCCTTCTTTATAAGCTTCCTTGCCTTGATAGTATACCTTATGTTGTAAGAAATTTCTCTTTTATCTCCCTGAAATTTAAATCCCCAAAAGGAGGTTTGAACACCACTTTCTTATTATGGCAATATAAAAGTGTATAATGTCAAGAGAGCCAATCCATATCCAAAAGCACATCAACTTATATTACCAATAATTCTAAAAGAGCATTAGACAGTTCTTTATCATGAAATTTGACAATGCAAGGAGAAAAGTATTTGAACCTCAATACTCTCTACTAAAGGAGTAGACAATATCATATGATATTCTAGAAATTTGTAAGCAACATATATTTTCTTTGTAAAACATGAAGATGTGAATGAATGTATGGCCCCATATTCAAATTATATTGGTGCATCAATATTTTGAATGGGAATAATACATGAGATAATAGTATTAAAACCTTGAGTTTCATTTTAAACCAAAGTAAATATTCTCCCATAGGTATCTGACTTAAAGTCTACCCTAAAGCTTGCCCAATGCCTTTACCAACTTTAACACCTCTATCATTATTTCCTTTATATGCTAGAGTATTGCTATCACCCATTCTATTCATCTAAATGGTGGACTAGGAAGCTTATGGTCTAATAGAAAACCCAAGTGCACAATCTTTTAGAAAATTTCCAAAATTATCAAAACTAAAACATTCACTTATCTTACATTGGCTTTGATCTTTTGTGGCTTCCCACCAGTAGAACAGGGTAGAAGAGAAACCTTGGATATAGTAGACTTGGTTTTACTAAAACTGGACTGAAAAACTACCCTAAAAGGATTTTCCAAGTATGAGGTCCTCCTTATTAATTTATGAAGCTCCAAATTGAAAAGCTTGTTACACCCATAGATTTCACACCAGCATCATCTTTACTTTGCTTGAAAGAACTCCTCACTTTTAATTTCTTCTTTTGATATACCACTTTAGAGTAGGAATCAAAGTCACGAGCTGATCGGATTTTGTATATCGAATTAAGTAATTCCCTTTAAAACTGTTG
The DNA here is from genome assembly GCA_948294925.1 of Codiaeum variegatum. Classification (NCBI taxonomy): domain Eukaryota; kingdom Viridiplantae; phylum Streptophyta; class Magnoliopsida; order Malpighiales; family Euphorbiaceae; genus Codiaeum; species Codiaeum variegatum. Next base: position 7,329 of record CAOJBK010004697.1, read on the forward strand.
AACTCTAATAGCCTCATTAGGGACCGAAGCTGGAACATATCTACTCAGTTGTTTGAACTTCTTGGAATAGTTAGAAACTATAATGTCAAGAGTCTAAACATGTTTCTCAAACTCTATAGCTTTACCTTCTCTCTCACTTTCCGGTAAGAATTCATCAGTTATCAATTCCTTGAACCTTTCCCAACTAATCTCTACACCCCATTTAAGTATTTTGGAGATTATCCTTTTGAACCATTCTTTAGCATCTTCTTTCATTAGATAACCAACAAACACCACTGCTCTTCTATCTAAAATATTTGAAATCTATATCTTATCTTCTATCTCCTCCAAAAAAAAAAACTAATGTATCCACATCACCCCTATATTTTGAAGGTTTCAACTTAAAAAATTTCTCATAATTGACTTTTAAAACTGGTGGAGAAACTGGTAATGGGGGAGATAGTAGAAGAGCAATTGATGGAGCAACTGGAGTTGCAGAAGCTATAGGAGCAACAGTAGTAGGAGGAGGAGGAGGTGGCTACCATTACTAATTTAATTATTATGCTAATAGATCATAATTTCTCTGTAATAACTCATATCGTTATACTAAAATAGTTGGATCTATCAGAGGTGTGATAGGAGGAGGAATAGGTTGAACTGCATTATTCCCCACCCCAATAGCAAAACCTTCCTCTAAAGGAAAATTTCTCCTAGGTCGACTCCAACATTAGCCTCGTGGTGGGAAATCCATTAACCGATAAGATAAGGTAATAAAACTTTAGGATTCTAAAATAATAATGTATAAGATCTATATCAAAGGAAACACAACTACAAATAGGAACCTGTGTGTAGTAGTTTTCTAATTAACCATTTATTAGATTATGCTACTATACCACCTTTTTCACACATCATTTCCGAAATGTGACGAACCTAAGGCAATGGTACATTTAAAACTACCATAAACCCATAGTAACCTACAATAATACATTCATACCCAAGATCTTAATTCATTCACATATGCATACTTAAATGATTATTCATTAAATTCCTAATGAAAAATCATTAGAGTTTTGTCTATAACAGGAATAATGACCCTTGTAAAAAAAGAAAGATAATAGTTCTATCAACAAATCCAAACTCAACCTCAACACCAATAACCCCTCCTGAGTCCCTAATGCAATCAACACAAAAGAGGGACCAAGCTCATCATAATGATTATAGGACATCTTTGATCATTCACATGACTCATTCATATATATATATATATATATATATATATAATGTGCATCATAATATATCAATAGAAATTTCTAACCATCAACTACTATGAAGCATCTAGATATGTACAAATATAAACAATGCAACCAAAAGATCATATTTACTTCACTTATTGAAGAGTGATCTAGATATGTACAAATATAATCAATGCAACCAAAAGATCATATTTACTTCACTTTTTGAAGAGTGAGAAAGCCTAAAAAGCTCTCTCCTCCTTAGTTGACCTTCCTCTAATCTATCACCTAAAATTATCAATATAAACATATGTGAGCTCTCATAGAAATGAGTCTTTGAAATATACTAATACCCAGAGGATTGAAAAATGATAAAGTCAAGTGATATCAAAATGGAATAATAGTCAATAAGCATGGTATACAAAATATCATAATATATTAGAAAGTAAAACAGTTGAACTATATGAGACAGAACAAAAAAAAGAGTAACATAATAATATAATAGGCCTTAAGAGCCTTAACAGAATCTAAAATATGTATACTTAGCAGAGTATATGGTTAGAGTATAAAGTCCCCTTTAGGTATAACACCAATAAATCAGGCTGTATCGACTTAATCACCAGTGCACATGGGTTAATGGTTTAATCCACTGTAGTACATTGTTTTGTCATTTATAATCCAAGTTATATCAAACATATACCATAAATTATTCAAATGGAATAAATGTTTCATATGGTTAAATAAAATTATTCATCTTAGAGTAGGCATAAACAATGTAGGTTATTAAGTAACAAGTTATTTAATTTAGGGTTTCCAAAGGTTATCAAGGAAAAATCATAATAAAATGAGTTTTGGTGATGCTTAAGTAATGGAAATCAAAATGGAAAACAACAATGTTTATAAGGTAAGGTAAGTTAAGGTTCCAAGTTAATGCAATAAAAAGTATAATAAAGTCATCAAAAGAAAACAGAGTTAGAGTTAGTATCAATATATCCCATAAACTCACCTTAAAATGTAAACAACATAGCAATCCATTAATGTACCTTCACTAAGCTCAAACCCTAGGATTAGGGTAGCCTTTAAGTTAGGGTTAGAACTTTGAAAATTAATCCTAAACATACAAAACAATCCTATATATCAAAATTTTGATTAATAACCAATTAAAATATGATAATGTGCGATAATTTACCATTTAATTTTGTTCTATCAAAACAAAATCCATTTTCGACAAACTTGATGTCCACAGACTTGTAATAGGATAAACTAATCGAATTTGAATCCCCAACAAATTTTCTTACAAGATTTCAATGAAAAATCCTATTGAATTTAAGTTAGAAATTTTGGAAATTTTGACTTTTTCACTATGATTTTTATAATTTAAAAAAAAATACATGAAAGCTTATAATATCAGGAGTATGTCGGAATAAAGTTTAGGTGAAATGGACTTACGAATTACTCTGAAAAGTTCAACTACGAAGTTGCTTTGTCGTAAGTTTGTCAGTGCTCAACTGACTTCTGTCGTAGAGGTGTGTCCAGAGTCCGATGGCGGTCAATGAGGTATCATTGGAAAGCTCTTTGAGTCTACTTTCCAATGGTGTGACATATGAATAATATTCAAGCCAGTGGTGGTGGGTTTTGAGCTTCAAAAAAATTTGGATGAAGCATTGTTCATCTAGAAGCTTTGTAACTACTCTTTTCTTCCACTCTATTTTTGCCCTGTACTACTTGTCTATTTCCCTTTAGTTTTGCTTATCCAACCTAAAGAACTTTCAAAAACTCTCCTTTAATGGCCTTTAAAATGATGCATAAACCACTATATATATATATATATAAAGGTCAACTCTTAGACTTTTTATAAATTTCCATCCAATAACCACTTGACACAAAACTCTCTACAAAAGTATTGTTTCCTAAATACATAAAAATCTTCTTTTAATTAGGTATTTACTTGTTAGTTCATAGTAAAAATAATGTATACATAATATAGACTTAGTTATATAAGTATATATACATAATTTTGAATAAAAAGTTGACAAAGAATTTGTCTCCATAAAAAACTTTTACTAAAAACATACAAATATCTTTCTTTTTCATCTTTGTAATCGTTAATTAATTTTCATTTCTTAGGTAAAATTGATGTATCCATACTTAATTTTTGCCAATAGAATGTATGCATATTTGATGTTAAATGCCTAAAATATATGCACAACTTGGACAAAATTTTTATATTAAATGTATATGTCATTATATAGTAACAAATGTTTATTTAGTTGTTATTAGAAAATCATCAAAATGAATTGGCATATAATAATTTTAGCTAAAACTCCATTAATAGAATACAATTTATCTAAATTAATCTTAAAATAAAATAAAAATTTTATTGACCATAAAATTTTTTAATTCTGAAAAACATTGAAAAATCTTAGGTACTACAACTTCTTTAGCAACAAAATATTGAATGGATTCACTAAAATTTTGATGACCAAGTTTAAAAGTATCTGCTTAGAATAACAATTGTTGTTGTGCGGTCATGATGATTGTAGCTAGAACTATTTTTTTAGCTTGATACTCACCCAATATATCCAAGTTTAACCAAAAAAATCCAGTCATGGGTAATGGCATTTTCATGGACGCTTGGCCCAGAACAAACCCAAAGCCTTTTATTAGGATGGATTTGAGTTAATTTTATTAAGTTTGAACCTGCTTGATACATATGTATCTATTCTATTTTAATATATATAGTGAAAATAGTCAAGTCGGGTTAGACTTGAATCGGACACTACCCCAATTTAAGACCTTGGTGTATTTGGATGGGCTTGGACACAGTGAAAAAAAAATAAAGTTAAGCCGGTTAGGCTCGATCCACACTTAATTTTGTGTGTGAAATGAACATGTCTAGTCAAAATCTCATTAAAACCCTTTTGTGAATAAGACCTCATTAAAACCCTTTAAAAAAAAGAAATGGCTCTAGATCGACATAACTTTTACTTTTTCACATTTTCATATAACCCTACTCCCTTATTCACTATTCTTCTTTTTTTTTACCGCTTCAAGTTGCCAAAAGATTCAATTACACATCACAATCTTTGATTACTTGGTGAATCAGCAACAATTTTCCCCTGAATTTGCTTCAAAAGTTGCATCCGTAAGAAGCCCCAAAAGCATATTTAGATTTTGTGCTCAACTTCCTCAACGAAATTGATCTCTTTAAAGCCCTCATAGAAAATAGACCAAAGAGTTACCTCAGGTTGTCTCTGCTAATATTGAGAAAATAATTAAGCCCAAATACAACATGTTTCAAGACATGGGCTTTCACACCTCTGATGTTGCAGAGACAATATAGTTGATCCTTGGATTTTGAGTAGGAGTGCTGATAACAAGTTGGGGCCATCAATTTTGGTGTTAAAAAGTGTATTCAAATCGAGTTCTAATGTTTCTATGTTATTATATACTTTTACATATGTGTAGTAATAGGGACTACCACCACCAATGTCAATCCCAAATGATCTTTTGTCAATGTAATATATGATAAGGATACATATTTAGAGTTTTAGAATAACACAAAGTCTGTTGCTTATTCTACTTTCACTTGTACAACTCATTGGTAGTATTATTATAGAACTCATATATTAAAGTCCTTATACAACATTCAATAAGCAACAGTTCTGTCTATATATAGGTTCCTGTATATGTACTAGTTTTTGAATAACATTGCATTGGCTACCATTGTGTCAATATTATTTTCTATACTCCTTGTTCTCTTCATGGTATCAGAGCCTTAAGTAGTTTAACAACTCAGCTCCACCATGAGTGAAATAATACCCACCACAAATAACACAAATATTGCAACCAACAATAACCTTTTTTAAGTTTCTCCACTACCCAATGTTACGTCCTTTCTTCCTATTAAATTGAGTGCCACAAACTATTCACTATGGCAAACACAAATTATGCCATTATTGCACAACTACGACTTGGCTAAACATGTTGATAGAAGACTACAGCCACCTGCCAAAGTTTTGGAAAATAATAAGCCCAATCTTGAATTTGTTCTTGTTTTCGAAGAGATCAAATAGTTCTTAGTTAGATTATTGGCTCAATAACATAAAGTTTCATACCTCAAGTCATAGGTTCAACAAGTGCAAGAGAAGCATGGGAAAAACTTGCTCGAACATACTCTTCAGGATCTAAAGAATAAGTTATAACCATTAAATTCACATTCTTCAAACTCCAATGCGGACCAACTGAATCAATTGCTATGTATACCCAAAGAGCCAATGGTATATATGATTAACGTACTGCCTTACAAAGTATGGTAAGTGAAGATGATCTTGTGCATGTTATTATAAATGGTTTAGGCATAGAATATAGACCTTTCATAAGGTCTCTTGAAAATAGAATTGATGCATCAACCTTTGATGATCTGTATGGTTTACTTTTAAGTAAAGAATCAAGCTTAATAGCTGAAGTTAAATGCAATGAACCACTTTTTCCCACTTCTCCTTCCACTTCTATCACTCAAAGAGCTCCTATGTATCAACATGGTAGTGGAGGTCGATTTAGTCGAGGTCGTGAATAAGGCAATTTGCAAAGGCCCTCATATAATGCTCACATGCAAAACACTCAACTAGCTGCAACTTCACAATTTGGTGCTTCTCTTTTAAATCGGAATACCTTGGGTTTGTTAACTTTCCATAATTTTAATGGCATTAGTCACCTTGTAAAGAAGTGATCTTCACCTAAAATTTTAGCTAATATGTGATCTCTCACCAACAAACCAACATCCAACCTTGTCATAACTTCTCTCAACCCACATCAATGGATAATAGATTCCGGTGCCAATCATCATCTTACGCCTGATATTGAAAATTTAAGCAATAAACAAGACTACACTGATCTAGAAAACATTGTTATTGGTGATGGTAAATCTCTCTCGATCTCTCACATTGGCTCTTCTCGTTATGTTTCTCAAGATTATATTTTTTTATTTAAATGATATCCTTCATGTTCCTGATGCTTCTAACAATCTTCTTTCTATTGCTTTCTTTACTAAAACTAACAATGTTTCTGTTGAATTCTTTCTTGATTATTTTGAGGTAAAGGATATCCTCACGAGAGTTTTGTTACTTACAGGCCAGAATAAATATGGTCTCTATCTTTTAAATGCTTTTACATTATCCAACAAAAAGCATGCTCTTATGTGTTCTTTATCTGCATGCCATACTTGTCTCACTCATGCCAATATTCAAACAGTTTGTTAGGCTTTGTCTCAGTCTAATATTAAGTCCTCCATTAATGTTTTTTTCTTTATGTCATGCATGTTCAGTTAGTAAGAGTCATAAATTACCTTTTCCATAATCTACTTATATAGCTAATCAACCATTGGAATTAGTTTACTCTAATTTATAGGGACCAGCTCCAATTCCTTCAGTTGATGGCAAATGTTATTATGCTATATTTTATGATCATTATAGAAAATACTGCTGGATTTATTTTCTTGCTTATAAATCTGAAGTACTTAATGCATTTATTAAATTTTGTACTGTTGTTGAAAAGTACTTTGGCAATTCAATCAAAATTTTTCGAGTATCTTTCAAATAATGGGATCACACAGCAAAGTTCATGTCCTTACACACCTAAAAAAAATGGTTGTGCTGAAAGAAAGTACAAACATGTTATTGAAACAAGATTATCATTATTAACTCACTCCAAAGTACCTACCTCGTATTGGACTTATGCCTTTGAAACAACATTATATGTTATTAATTATTTTCTAACAACTATTATTCAAAATATGTCTCTATTTGAGAAATTGTTTAAACAAAAGCCAAATTATAAGGATTTACGTGTTTTTGGTTGTCTTTGCTATCCATGATTACGTCCTTATGCTGTAAATAATTTGTCACCTTGCTCTTTTAAATTTTTTTTTTCTAGGATATATTAAGTTTTATAAAGGTTATTATTGCTCGGATTTTCATTCACAAAAATTATTTGTCTCATGCCATGTGATTTTTTATGAATAGGCTTTTCCATTTTATGATGTTGGCACCATATCCAAGAATGTTGTTGATCGGTCCACGTTGCCTGCTACAATTTTGTTTCCTCCCATTACTGAACAACTCACTCCAAATCCTCTTAATCCCACCTGTCTACTAATCTCACCACACCTGTCAAATTCCAATGTCGATACCAGCCCACAACCTCGAACTCCAACGTCTCACACCAAGCCTACATTGTTTTCACCTACCTTAACCATTACACCATTATCACCAGCTATCCAGAAGCTCTCAAATATTAACCATAGCAGTTCTATAAGCCTAGGACTTCCTTTAGTTATTAATTTGATTGCAAATCCAAGTGCCTCTTCTTCTCCTATAGCCTCTGAAACTACAACGAAGACTTATCATATGGTTATTAGAGCCCAGATAGGCAATCTCAAGCTTAAATTATTGTTTCAAATGTCTACTCAACCTAAGGAACCCACCACCTATATCTGCAGCTCAAAAATAAGAGTGGCATAATGACATGATATTTGAATATGATGCCCTCATTGCAAATGACACATGGGAACTGGTTCCTCTAAATCCAAATCAAAATGTTGTGGGATGCAAATGGTTTATATCAAGTGAAGTACAATTTAGATGGTAGTATTGAGATCTACAAAGCGCGATTAGTAGCAAAAGGATTTCATCAAAGACTACGGGATTATGGTCATACTTAGAGTCTTATAAGATATAGTACTCGATTCGATTTCATTACACAGGTCAGGAGTAATCGAAAAGCCAAACTTAGTACGGTCTTACGAACCTGCATTATTCGCTTTATCCTCTTTATTGCTATGTCTAAAAATTGGGGCATTAAGCAATTAGATGTTTCCAATGCATTTCTTTATGGCTACCTAGAAGAAGATGTGTATATGCAACAACCGCTTGGTGCAGTACATCCTGATAAGTTGAAGTTCTCTATTTATGGTCTAAAACATGCTCTGGTTCAAATGCTTGAAGTGAGCCTTACAAAGGTTGGGTTTCTAAGATTCACAAACTGATTCCTCTCTCTTTTATTTCTCTAATGGTTCAATTATAGCTTATTGCTTAATTTATGTGGATGATTTGATTATCACTAGTTCTTCTTCTAATTTTACAAAAGAATTAGTATCTTCCCTTAACAATGAGTTTAAACTTAAGAACCTTGGTTCCTTACATTATTTTTTGGTGGTGGAAGAAAGTTTTTCCAAGCATGGGTTGTTACTAATGCAATCCAAATATATTAGAGATGTGTTGAAACGTGCCAATATGGGTACAGGTAATGTCGTGTCTACTCCATCATGTCCTACTGAAAAGCTCTTGATTCTTAAGGGCAAATTATTTGATAGCCCAACTTTGTAACGGAGTATTGTTGGTGGCTTACAATACTTATGTATTACTAGACCGGACATTTCCTTTTCAATAAATAAGGTGTCTCAGTTTATGCACTCACCAACTGAAATTCATGGGAGTTCTATCAAGAGTATTCTACGCTACTTGTGGTCATCTATTGATCAAGGAATTCTCATAAGGAAGTTTGATAACTTTAACATTTCAGCTTACAGTGATGCGGATTGGGCAAGCTCACTAGATGACAGAAAGTCAACTATAGGCTATTGTATTTTTGTAGGTAATAATTTAATCTCATGGAGCTCTCGCAAGCAAAGAACTGTAGCAAGGTTGTCCGCCAAAGCCGAATACCATGCTTTAGCAACAACTGTACAAGAGATTAATTGGCTACAATCTCTTTATGAATTGGGGTATCGAAATCTAGCATCACCCATTCTTTGGTGTAACAATCTTAATGCTACATATCTTACTACAATGCCTATTTTTATTCTAGATCGAAGCATCTTGGGATTGATTATCATTTTGTACGAGATAAGGTCTTTCAAACTCAGTTGCAAGTATGCTATATTTTTTCCATTGATCAATTGGCTGATTTACTTACCAAGGTACTTTCAAAGCAGCGCTTCTTACAACTTAAGGACAAGTTGAACATTGTTTCTACCCATGTTCAACTTGTGGGAGGGTGATAAGGATACATATGTAGAGTTTTAGAATAACACAAAGTCTGTTACTTGTTCTACTTTCACTTGTACAACTTATTGGTAGTATTGTTGTAAAACTCATATATTAAAGTCCTTGTACAACACTGAATGAGCAGCAGTTCTGTCTATATATATGCTGCTGTATTTTCTGTATAAGTACTGATTTTTGAAAAACATTGCATTGGCTGCCATTGTATCAATATTATTTTCTATGCTCCTTATTCTATTCAATATAGAGCACATAGGTTGTTTTACAAATAGTAGCCGTTGATATTAATCTAATAAAACATGGTCATTATGTTAAAACGTTTTCTACCTGCCATGAAAAACTTTGATAGGAGGAAAAATGGCAATTGACATCGTTTTGTAAGTTGTTTTTGCATCTACTTTGGCAATGATATTCAATTGTCTACCATTTAGTCCCTCTATAGGATAGTTAATCACGGTCAATTTTTCTTGCTGTTGTGCTTTGACATTACAGAATGCAAGCGAAGAAAGTGCTCAGAATAATAGTTTTATGTGTGAAATTGCCGCTTTTGTAGCAGGCATATTTAAGTCTTTTTTAGCTAATGCACATCCTAATCCTAATGTTATATTGGAATACAGTCACATGTGCCAAGTTACTTTTTCGAAATATTTCGTTGTATATAAAGCCTTTTGATCGATTGATGTTCCGTCATTATTTTATCACTTGACTATCGCTGTCATTTTTCTTCAAATTTTTGAGATTTTTAACAATAACGAAATTGATTTGTGTAATAGCTTGAAACCATTTTTATCTGGAATTACCGTTGGACATCTAATTCATGTTCATAAGCATATCAATTCATTATGTAAATAAGCAAATCAAGAAACTTGATGTATTTTTTGAGGAGCATTATTAGATGGAAGTCCAATGATTTCTCTGTATTAGTGCCTCTTTCAATGGTGGAGCACTTTTGACCACCACATTTCTACTAATCATAGAAGCGATGATCAAAGTGGTTGTTGATTACCACATTGAAGTTTTAGGAGTATGTTGATGATAAATTTAAGAGAAAAAAAAAAAAAACAATTGAACCCCACATCTACTCTTCCTGCTCATGTTGAACGGTAAATGGGTGAATGTACACAACAGAGGCATTTATGAATTTGACTGTTAGCGCGTACAAAATTTGATTGTGGCTGATACAGATCTATTCAAGCAACCATCCAGAAAAGGGGGTTAAATCAGCATCACTTAAGAAAGCAAAGTAATGTATGGTACAACCGCAGGGACTGAATGACTCCACTCCACAAAAAATAAAAATGAAGGGTTCTGCCACAGAATTGCATTTCCAAAATATTTCTGTACTATAAATTTGAAAAGGCTGAGCTAGCAAATGTATAATATTATCAAGACTTAGAATTGTATGCGAAATAAAAATCAGAAAGCAGAATTGGTCAACTTTCATTTTCATTTCACTTCCAGGTCAGAGATCCAACTATAAGAAAATTCCAATTAATTTTACTTTTGAGATTTTTCTTTGCCAAAAGTGTGATAATATTCATTCAACAACAGCAGAGCAAAATGATCATTTGGATACGACTGGCCATAAAAAGCAGAAGTGGCAATCCAATCTGCTACTGTATTACATTTTCTAGGCACCCAGTACGCAAAAGCGAAATCAGAATGACCTATTAAGGCTTTCATTACAGAAATCTATCAAAAAAATAAGTCTTTGATTACAAAAGTTCAGGATACAATTTCAGCAGGACGACCAATCAGTCTTCAAAATACCTTGAGGTTAGGGTTGAGGAACAACTCAAATCTCAATTCTAACGAGATTCGACGTTTTAATTTTGAAGTTCCATCCATGCATTTTTTTTTCTTGATTGTTAATATACTTTTTTTAACCAATAATTGTTAGTGTACTTACTATAATACGATTTAAAAAAAGATACATATAATTTTTTTTTTAAAAAAAAAACATATATACAAATATGGATTGTAAATCAGAGACATTAAGCAAGCACTAACAGCAACTTTCCACATTTGAAATTAGAAGGAATTCATTTCCAGCAGATAACTCTTACCCTTGAGAAGCAGCTGAACAGCCTCCCCATGAACTCCATCACCAAACGCATCCGTTGCCAAATCAGCATCCTCCTCCGCTTCAGCTGCCGCAGCTTCACCACCATCCTTTCCAATACAAGGCCTAACCACCACGAGCGTTGCGCCTTCTAAACAAATCCCATTCTTCAGATGCACTTTAGGCTCATGCCTCATATTCATCCTCACGCTCGGCACCACCGTTCTACTAGCCTCTAACTCCCAATCATCACTATCACGCGCCTCCATTTCCGTTCTACACTCTCTTAAACCTTCCTTATTCATCACCACCATTCCTTCCCCTTCCTTGTCCTTCAAAATCAATCTCTCCATCTCCTCGTGTTCCCTCACAACCTCTTTTAGTAAATAGTGTCTCGCCGATGCTGCGATCAACGAACTGATCGTCCACACAACTCTGGCTTTAAGACCTCCGGCAAAATCAAAATCCGCATCCACACTTGCATCTTCTAAATTACCGGAAGCAGTGCGAAATCCGAGAATCACGCAACTCTTCAATGTCTTGCCAAAATCGGCTCTCCATTTGATAACAACGCCTTTGTCTAATTTCAAGTCACCTGCAGGCAATTCGATTTGCAAGTGT
>CAOJBK010004888.1:0-13105 GCA_948294925.1 Codiaeum variegatum
ATGCAGGTTTACAATCAAAGTAATTATACTTCTTTAGAATCTTTTCTATGTGATGAGATTAGTCCAAAGATATTCCATCATTTGATCTAGTTATTTTAAGTCCAAGAATTACATTAGCTTCACCTAGATCTTTCATATCAAAATTGGCAAATAACAAAGATTTAACATAGTTTACAACATGAATATTGGGCCTAAAAATGAGTAAGTCATCAACATAAAGACAAACAATGGTGCTCGGATTATTTTCAGACTTATAATAAATGCATTTATCACTTTCATTAACTTTAAAATTGTGTGAAGTGACAAGATCATCAAATTTCTCATGTCATTGCTTAGGTACTTATTTCAAACCATAAAGAGATTTAATAAGTTTATATACCTTATTTTCCTTGCCAAGAACAACAAAGCCTTCTGATTAATCCATATATATGTTTTCTTCCAACTTACCATTTAAAAGGTCGTTTTAACATCCATTTGGTACACAGTAAGATCATAAAGAGCAGTAAGAGATAAAAGCACATGAATAAAAGTGATTCTAGAGACAAGAGAAAGAGTATCAAAAAAGCCAATGTTCTTTTTTTGTTTGAACCCTTTGGTAACTAGTATTGCCTTATATTTATCAACTGAGCCATATGGTTTTAATTTTTTTTTTAGAATCCATTTGCAAGCAATAGTTTTACAATCAGGTGGCAAGTCTACTAATTGCCAAGTATCATTGGACATGAGAGAGTCCATCTCATCATCAATAACCCCCTACCAAAGATTGGCATCTATAGAAGACAAAGCTTCCTGAAGGGTATTATGATCTTCTTTTAAATTATAAGCATAAAAATCAGAACCAAAGTCTTTTGTAATTCTTGTATGCTTACTTCTCCTAGGTTCCACATCAGTTTGCACAACACATTCATTCAATCTTTTCAAAGACAAATCATAAGCTTAATTGCCTCCACTATTCTTAGATTTAAAGGGAAACCTATGTTCATGAAAATCATCATCATTTGACTCAATTATGACATAATCATGCAGGTCATAGAATCTATAAGCTTTATTATTCACTACATATCTAACAAACACACATTCATATGCCTTGCTATCAAGTTTCACTCTTTTAGGATCAGGGATACGAATATATGCCAAACAACCCTAAGTTCGAAAATAAGACATATTTGGTTTTTTTATTTTTCCATGCCACATAAGGTGAAATTTTACTGTTAGATTTAGGAACTCTATTCAGCACATGACAGACAATCAATAAAGTTTCATCCCACTAATAAGAAGTAGGACCTGAATTTAACATTATAGCAACAACCAATTCAATAAGAGTCTTATTTTTTCTTTTAGCCTGACCATTCATTTTAGGAGAATATGGTGCAGCTCTTTCATTAATAATGCAATTCAACTGATAAAAATTAATGAACATGATGGACTCATATTCAGTCCCTCTATCACTTTCGAAGCCTTTTTATCTTTCTACCAAATTGATTTTCAACCTCATTGAAAAATAATTTGAATATGTCAAAAACTTCACTTTTATTTTTCATCAAATAAACATATGTATAATCAGTGCAATCATCAATAAATGTAAGTAAATACCATTTACCATTTATGGTAAAAGTTCCATCAAGTTCACATACATCATAATGAATTAAATTAAGTGGTTCAGATTCTTTAACAATTGATTTATGAGGAACTTTGGTAATTTTTTATTGACTGCAAAACTTACATTTATCAAAATCATTCAAAGACATTTTCCATATTAAGTCCATATTACATATATTTTTAATGATGCGCTTACTAACATGACAAAGTCTAGTATGCCAAACATTAAATGAACACACAATATAAGCAAAAGGAGAAACTTTATTCACTTCAAAATTAAGCTTAAACATGCCATTAGTAGCATAGGCTTTTCCAACAATTATATTATTTTTAGTAAGAGTAAATAAATCTGCTTCTATTATTTTAGTAAAACCATCCTTATTGAGAAGAAAGTATGAAACCAAATTCTTCCTCATCTTTGGAGTATGCAGCACATCTCTTAGCACAGGAGACTTTCTAGAGGTAAATTTCAGCCCAACATTACCATAACCAGCAACAGTAGTTGAGTCAGAATCACCCAACAACACATTCTTATCCTTTACCTCAATGTATGTTTTGAACATGGAATGATCAAAACAAACATGGCGAGAGGCAACGATGTCTATCCACCACCCTTCAGAACCATCGACAAGATTTATTTCAGAAATCATATTGGTTACCATTGCAACCAGTTCCTCTTCAGTAAGGTTTGCTTGAGGGGCAGAATAGTTCCTCTTTCAAAAGTTTTCTTGCTAAGTGTCCAGGCTTATTACAGTTGTAATATAGAAACCGAATGGAACCATTCTTGGAGGGGGGGGGGGGGGTTTGCCATTCTGGTTATTATTTCTGTTGTTTTTCCAATTCTTTATGCTTTTAGCTTTTGGTTTCAAAGCTTCTATAATGGGATTAAAGATAGTAAGAATATCCTCCTTTTTTATCCTGTTTTCGAGCCTTCTCCTCAAAACAAAGAAGAGTAATCAAAATCTCCAAAGATAATTCTGTAGTTTTATGTTTGAGATTATTTTAAAAATATTTCCAACAATGAGGTAATTTATCAATTAAAACAGCAAACTGAAATTGTTCATCAAGATTCATACCTTCAGAGATAATTTCACGAATAATTTTCTATACCTTATGTGATTGGACCTCCACAGGCTTATCATTTGTCATTTAGTACTTCAAATAGTGGCTGATAATATACTTCTTGGTTTTAGCCTCCTCTGTGTCATATTTATTTTACAGCGCTTCCCAATTTTTTTTTTTGCATTATTCTCAGGTTGATTGTAGTAGTCATACAGATCATTAGACAATGCATTGTGGATGAAGTTTTTGCATATAAAATCAGTTTCTATCCAGACTCACATCGCCTTAGTTTGAACAGCATCAGGCGTCTCGGGAAAAACTGATTTTCTAGTGGTGAGAACAGAAGTGAGTTTGTATCGAGATAGAAATACATCTTTTGCTTTCACCTTTTGAACTAGACACCTTTAAATCAAAAAGGGTAGTTAATGTGTTGATAGTAGTAGAGGCAGCCATGGTAGATCGTCTTAAAATTGAAAAAACTGAATCATAAAAATAATAGGAAAATCAAAGAACCACAGGCTGAGTCGCGAACTAGGTCACTATTTTTTAGATGTTTTGCGGCTCTACACAATAATAACGCAAACAGTCATAAGCCCCGCCGTCCTTAGGATAAAACAGCCCGGAAAATAACCTTTTGCATTGTTTCTCTTTTGTACATGAAGAAAATAACCAACAGACACCCACAATTTTTTCAATTGCTCAGGAACCTATTCTGTATTTGTATATAGAATATGTATCAGATATAACATAAATAGATAAAAAAATTATTTTTAAAATTCTATATGCTATCTCTTAGAAACAAAAAAGATAAGATAAACGATAAAACTTGTGAGAGATTTTTTGAAAACAAAATAAAAAAAATGTGTACATAAATTTGGGAGATAATTTAGAGATATAATTTACGTTTTAAAAAATTTTAATAAACTAAAAATAAAATTTCGCAAAAAATATAAGCAGGACCGCACTGCGCTCGGCACGATCAGCGCGTTTGTGGCATTATTTATGTCCTCCCTCCTCCACAAAACTGTGTATCCCTTTGGATTCAATCCAATGTTTAAGTCTCACTTATATAAACCTTTTAAAAGTTTCATCTTTTTCCAATGTGGAATAAAGAGAGGAAACTTAACACAACATATAACATTAACTCTCAAAATTTACAAAATATTTTCAATAGCTTTTAATTGATAACTAATTTTTTATAATTAATAGTTGCTTTAAATGATAATTTAAATTGTAATCGGTCAAAATTAAATAATAATAAAAGAAAAAAAATTAATATTACAATATATTATTCTTATGACCTATGCTATGCGTGATTTTTTATTTTACTCGTTAATTTTTTATTATTTTTATTAAATAAGCTATTTTTTTAAACAACAAAAAAATCTATTTAATAAATGATATTATATTTTAATTTTTTAGATATTATTCCCTCTATTTAAATTTTGGCTTTTGTTTATGTTTATGTAATCATTCATATAGGTACTTAAGTCATTATTCATGAGAATTAGAAAAACAATCACTACAAAATTAACATTGCGAGAAGAAAGGCTATGTAGCTTGAAGGTAAATTTATTGGATATAACATAATCATTTTAAAAATTAAAAGGAACCATATAAAATAATGAGTAACTGAAACGATTATAACTAAATACAAAGTCTTCAAAGAAATAAGTCACTTATCAATTCTTGATAGATTTGTGTAAAAATTACTTCATGAAAGAATATAGTCAACTAATGAAACAAATACCCTCTAACAATCATAGTAAATGTTATTAATATGGTATGTAGATATATGTCGATCTTTAAAATAGTGAAGCAGATAGCAATGATGATATCCATTATTCCTATTAGTCTAAAGTACTCTATAAATAAAAGTAAACTATACAGATTGTTACACAAGACTCAATAGCCAACATATGAAAATAATGATAAAATGAAGTAGTAGTAATCTCATAAAATATACTCAATTAAATAGTGTTAACTAAAAATCAAGAAAAATTTCACTTTACTTTTGGAAGCTTTTTTATTTTTGCAGCATATATAATGCTCAATTATTCTTCGTCTCCATATTATTATTATCCATATTTTCTCTTCATAAATCAACTTCTTTCAGTCGAGAACAAATGCTAAAATAAACCTTTTAATTTCAAACATGAATAATAGATAAGGAAAAAAACTTCCAAATGATCTAATAAAACATTTTAATTTCAAACATTAAAATCAAATATAGATAAAGAAAAAAAATATGATTAATCTAATCTTTTTGTGTACTCTTGTGAAGAATACATGAATTAGAAACAACCCGCGAACTCATATACTCATTGTATGAGAATTTAGAAGGTTGGAAGATGAAGAATTGAGAAATTGAAATTGACATTAAAACAATGGTTAAGAAGACGAAGAAGATGGAAAAGACATTTGAATGAGAAATTCATTAAAATTAAAAAATGAGATGTTTCTAAACTCTTAAAGATAATTTTTTTAAAACTTTTTTTTGGGGAAATTTTTTATTTGTTAGATAATGTCGCTTTTGAAAATTGTAGTATTTGTGATTGGAAGCTTATGAAAGCATGTCTATTTTTTTTAAGCCTTAGCCTTAATACTATACTGAATAGATTTTAGCTAATTTTCTTTTAATATGGTATAAATTAATAAAAGAATAAATTAATTGTTAAAAATTATTTTTTTACAGTTGTTAAAAATTAATAATTAGTTATTATAACATAAGTATATCATAATTTTTATTTTTAAAAAAATATTTATCATTATTTTTAAAATAAAAACTCATTTATTATTTTTTTGTTTGATTACTTATATAGAGAGATATATATTCTTAAACATAAGTAATTATGATATTTTGTATCACTTTAAATATAATGACCCATTAAGAATAATTGTAATTTTTTATTTAATTTCTTAAACTTTATTTTATTTATTATTTTTGTTATAATTGTGCATGCCCAATTTAAAAATCTTAGATTTATCACTGCAGCTCCCAATACAAGTAAACTCAAGTTGGATTTATAGTTGTTAGCCTCACCTAATGTCTCAACTGGACAAATTAATTGTAATGGAATCTTAGTCCTCAATTTGCCATTATATCGCTTCTAGAACTAGATAATGGTAATCATAATCTCTTTGTAAAAAAGAAGAGAGAGTTTTCTTCCATACTATAAATACCCTATTCCTACTAAGATTATAGATTAATCACTCACTCCCTTTCTTATATCATTACTTGGCTTTTTTATCATCAAATACTAACTTAAGCATTAAAGTAGTCCTCGATTAGGAACCACTATTGTTCTTCATTATTCTTGACAGGGATGGGTCACCATTTGGTGCACCAAGTATTGACATGCCCTTTAGCAAATTCATCCATTAATTGTTTTATTAAAATCAACTTTTCCTTTAGCAAACATGAATTCTCAAAATCCAGGCTTAGATTTGAATCTTGCATTGAATCTTTTTCATAAGAGCTTAAAGCGGTTAATGTGAAACCCCCTCAATAGCACGTAGGCATAGGTACAGCCCAAGGTAAGGGCATGTTGGGATATCCTGAACCCAACACTAGAGTGGTAAATTATCCAAGCAGGAATAGCTACCTTCAATCTTAATGCCCTACCATTACCTAACCTTATCAGTCCAATAGTAGTGCAACTTTTATACACTGGATATAATAAGCAACTAACAAAACACTTACAATCCATAAGCTAAAATCAAGAAACCTAGCACTAGATCATCCCACCTATAGGAGTGGTTGGTTCAAAATTAAGCTGTTGGTGGAAGGTGTTATGGTACTCTAAGTAGAAGTAAAGCCTTACATAGTAGTAAAAGGAGAATTAGTGGCATAGATGACGAAGAAATTGAGGAAGAGGATTCAACATGGTCAAAAGAAGAGGTGGAGAGATTATTTTAGTTTGAGTTGCAAGACAAGTGCAGAATATACTAAGAGACCTAAGAATTATATGAAATGGCAATAACTTCACCCTTATGATAGACTCCCTTTGATGGATGATATCATAAAGGCCATTTACCTTAATAAATTTAAGATTCCCACCCACTTAAAACCTTTTGGTGGAAATAAGTGCCTCAAAAGCTACGTCAATAAATATCAAAACCAGATCAATGCCTAAGCACATGATGATACGATCTTATGCAAGCTATTTACTACCACACTCAAAAGGACCGCTTAGAATCGGTATTAGTCACTAATTCCAAGGTAAGTAAGTTCCTTTGCCTAGCTTTTTTTTTTTTAAATTTATTTCAATCTTAATTTGTTGCTTACATGATACATAAAAAAGCAGGGAGACTTTAAGAATATATGTGAAAATATTTAGGGAGTAAATCTGGTGGGTAAATGGAATCCATATACAACATAATTTGCTCGTCTCCATGGTAATGCAAATTTAGAATTATTGTTATAAAAATAATCAAGGTCCATCATAGAGATCATGGCGATAAAGAATACACAAATATGCCCAGAGGAATGTCTAAAAGGCTTAGATATCAATAATAAAGAGATCTCGTCTTACCCTTTACCTCATTCAAGTGGGTTTGAGAACTAAGGTAATGGAAATGGAGACAGGGACTTAAAAGGTAGAAGGTTCACCCCGTATAAAGGTTTTTAGCATGCAACCCTGAGAATAAGTTGAACTAATGTACTAATTTAGAGTAAAAAGAGTGGGACGGATATGTAGTGGCCAGTAAGGATGAGCAGCGCTAAAATGAGATAAGACATTAGAAAATTTTGTGACTTCAACAGTGATAAAGGTTATAATCACATGGATTGTTGACATCTAATGGAAAAGATAACAAGGCTCACTCAGAGAGGAGTGTTAGAAGTTAAAAAAAAGACACTCAAATACAAGTTGATTCATGAATATGCTAAGTTATTAGAATAACTAGGTTGTAATTGATGAGGTAATCTAAGATAAGTTGTGCAAGTGAATTATTGAGGTAAGTGGAGTGTACATGTATTATGATTTTTCAACTTGTCTTTTCCATATGTCATATTTTAGGGTGGTTTCAAACACACACACACACACACACACTAATAATGGCTTGTTATGTGGGAGAGTTTCATACTAAATAGTGACATGTGAAGTTCAAATGGAATTTAAGATGAGCCATCTTTGTCAAGCAAATTAACATGGACCTTTTGGATTAAGCTTACATTCTTAGGCTCTTTCTTTCTAAATTTCAATAACTGACCTATCTGTTATAATGAATTTTTCCATATTAATAATATAGGAAGATATTATTGACACCTCTTTTATTGTTATTAGTACTTCCACTATCATGAAAAAGAATATTATCATTTATTCTTTTTTATGATAGCATGCCAATAATAATAAGCAAGTGTTAATAATATTTTTCATAATATACGGAGGAATGTTTAGAGTGCTTAAAGATTTGGAGTTGTTATGTTACCAATTGAGTAAATAATTTGACAACTATCACTTTCTTTTTAACTTTTATGTTGTTAAGTTGAGTTAACAATTTAAGAACTATTTCTTCCTTTTATTTTTAATCATTTTTTTTCTAACAATATCCACCAATGATAAAAATAAAAACACAAAAACATGACACAAGGACATTGTTTCCTACCGAAAATCATAATTATCTAAGAATTATTATACTTCATCATATCGAGTATACTCATTCACTAATTCTAAGAATTTTACCAGCTCATATAAAAAATAACTTGCAAATAAAAATATGGTGTTAGTTTATATGTTGACTTTTTAAAGGTTCATTAGCCATCAACTGTCAACTAATGATGTGCTATTGTGTGAACATGCTATTAATAACATATCCTCTTCCATGGTATTTTTATTTGGTAGCAAGATGTCATAAGGATACACATATTCTTATAAAAAGTCATCATTATCTCCTCTTACAGAGGTGATAATATTGGCAACATTATTGGAGCTACTAGCCATGCTAGCTCCACCCTTTTTGCAATTTTTCTTTATGTGCTAGCTTGGCCACAACTTTCATTAGAATCTCCACTGCTTGCATCAAAAATTGGTTTTCTAATTATCACCTTATATTACTCAGATTGGTTTAATACATCATTGACTTGCATTTGCCATAATATTCAACTTAATGTTTGACATTTCTTTTGCATAACACAAGTAACTAGGCTCTAATACCATTTGTTGGGAAATTTAGATTTATTTACTCAATTTTTCTTTCATATTGTAATTTTAAAAGAGTAACAAAAGAAATAATGAAAGAATAATAATAGAAAAATTTATGTGAAAACCCCTAATATGGGGAAAAAATCACGGATGTCATCAAAGACAACAATATAAAATATTTACTATGTGAAAATTTGTTACAATCACATATATACTCACAAAATTTTCTCACACCATAAAAATTTCAAATACACCCAAGAGAATTTCTCTCCAACTCTTTAAAAATTCTTTACATATTAAGAATTTTTCATTTTGCGTCTAATTTGAAGCATGGGTTTATATAGTCATGAAAGAGCAAAGTTGGACATGCAAATTGCTCACGCAACTTGCTCCAATTTGGCCATATCCTTGCTCCAAGTTGGCACCTCCAATTTTTCAATTTGACTTGCAAGTTGACGTGTTGTCAATTGAGTAAATAATTTGGCAATTATCACTTCCTTTTTATCCACCATTTTGACTTTTAAGTTGTCAAGTTGAGTAAACAATTTGACAACAATTTAACCTAACATGATAATCAGGTCGGTGTGTTTTTATGATTTTTTATTTGCTAAATAATGTTGGGATATAATGTGTGTATACAATTCATACTTTATAAATGAGGAATTTCTTAGTTGGGTTCTGGCATTATTATTATGAGCCATTTAAGGCTGTCATAATTCACAGGGTATGAAATTAGAAGAGGATTTCACTAATTGTTATGATGAATTCGCCCTTTTATTCTTTGCAATAATAGTGAACGACTTATATGGGTCGAACGAAATTGTTTCAAATGGAGGATCGACTATGATGAAGAATGTTCATGTCCTTGTACGAGGTTACTCCAGTGTAATGTTGATACATATTGGTTTAGTGTACAAATTATATTGACCAAAAGCGACTATAATTATATGGGCTATCGTAGTATAGAATGAGCACCCAAGGTTGTATTCTCTCGTAGAACTTGCTACTGGTTACGTATTTATTTTGAATTTGCAATTAAAAGTAAAATTGATTTGGTTTTATAAAGAAAAATAGCAATTAAACTGAAAGCAAATAAAGTAAAAGGTATAAGAATACAATTGATACGAGAGTTTAGAGATTTACAATCAATATTCAATCTTCTATGAACTTTCCGCAATCAGGTCAATCAATTATGCCAAAATCATCCAATTCTCAACACAATCATTCACTATAACTTATCCTATTAACTTTCACATTTATAGAAACAATTTAGCAAAAACATGCATCAACAATTAATTTAAACTCTAAAATTTATACTTCTAGTTCGTTTTAGAATCCTAATTGAATGAGTTTCGGGTTCGGATTTCCACTATCGCTCCATAATCCAAACCCTTAATCAAACAAATTGGGGATCAAGCAATTGTTTATAGAAAGCAATCAATTCAATTGAGCAAGAACATGGCATAATCAAAATACACAAACACTGAATATTCATATCAAGACTTAGGGGTGAGCATTCAGTAGGTTCAGTTCAAAATCGAACCGAATAAATAGAAATTTCAAATTATAACAAATTGAACTGAATCAAAATTTAATATGCACCGAACTGACATATTAGCGAAAAACCAAAATTTTTTTATACCAATTTTTTATATAATTATATAATATCTTAATAAAAAATTATAGATTGTATGCCTAAATATTATTATTTATAGAATTGTTATGACATTAATTATAAATGTAATACAAATATTGGTAATTTATCCTAATAATTTTTTAAAAATTATAAATATTATTAATTTTATTATATACTAACAAAACTTCTGTTCTATTTGAACTGAATTTTTTTCCAATCTGACTCGAACCGAAATAATTTCAATTTTGATTTCAAAACCAAACCAAACATTTTTGGTTTAGTTTGGTTCGGTTTTACTCACCCCTATCATGATTATTTCATGCAAATCCCTAAACGAAAGGGAAATTAGCTCATAATGGAATAAAACTTCAACAAATTAGCATTAATCATTAAAAAAATGATATTTAATATCTTAATACAATAACTCAAGGAAAAGTCAAATAAATAAGTTGAAGAATTAAACCTTAAAAAAGTGCAGAAAATTCTTCAATCTCTTGAAGAATTTTAACTCCTACTCTTCTTACAAGCCAAAATCAATAAAAAATTATCTAAAACTAACAATTCTAATTGAAATCTAAGAGAAAAAAAAAGTTCAAAACCCTAAAAGATTAGAAAATCTATCTTTAGATACCCTCTCAATTACGAAATATCAAAAACAAAGTGAAAAATCACGTTTAAATATTGTCAGAGTCGACCCTTATGCACGACCTGAATGGCTTTGCATGGCCCTGTGCATACACTTTTAGCCATGCATCTGCTGCATTTTACTTCAGAGAAACGCACGGCTCACCATCTACAAGGCCAAAATCCAGTTCTATACAACCCGTGCAGATGGTCTTTTTCCATTAGAGAAATGTACGACCAATCTTTTTTTGCACGGGCAAAACCTTGCTTTGCACGGCCCATGCAAACACTTGGGTTCTTGAAACCCTAAAAAAATTGCTTCATCAACTTTACTCGCTCAAATATATCACCCTTTTTCCCTAAAAACTCTAATTTTGTGATGATTCCAAGACTTTGCTGAAAATCACTTAACAAACAAATTAAATACAATTTTTTTAATACAAAGGAACCTAAATATGGAGGGAAATAATGAAAAATACACACAAAATAATCGATTGTGATGAAGAATGTTCATGTCCTTGTACAGGGTTACTCAAGTGTAAAGTTGATACGTATTGGTTTAGCGTGCAAGAACAAGTTTGAATTGGTATGCTTATCTGGAAAAGCGTTGGTATATTTGTTATTTGCGATACCATATGAATTCTATGATCTTTACATGTACTATTGATGAGGTCTTTGGTTGTTATAATTTATTGGTAGAAGTTAGAGTCTAACTCAGTTTGTTTTCAATAAGTCCTAGTGTCTAGGAATATATTGCTTTTGAATTATTCCAATCGTTGTTAGTAGTATGTGACTTATTTTCTTGAATTTTGTTAAGCTTTGTAAAGGCTATTTAACAACCCCTTTGAATTCAATAATAAGAAAACAAGTTTGAGATTACTTTCATATTTCTTACTCTTTACAAACTGGTATTGGAGCCTTCATTAAGCCTGTTAAATACAAACAAGTTGTAAGTTATTGTCACATACCAATTTACTGAAACATAACAGTCCTAGGGTTTGGGAACAGTAAACCTACCGAAACCTGTAGAACCCCTCGTTTACACTCGTACGTGCCTCATGGTATGGGATTACTTCTATATATTTTTTTATCATCCAAATCTTTGTCTAGATGATTTTTACTCTCTTAGCGTGCATGTAACTCACACCGGTAGGGTCGCCCAATACTACTATTTTACATTTTAACATATTATTACTTAACGATATAATTTACTTAGTTTTACGTACTTGGATACATATATAGGTTTTAGTGGGGGTTTCTAACTCTCCTTACTACACTACTGGTACTAAAGTTCTAAGTATTGAAATTATTACAGATCATAACTTGTCCTAACTCCACAGGACCGGAGCTGCATAATTCAAGTGCTATCAAGAGCCAACTAACCCAAAATAACAAACAACATCATTACCACCCTTACCTTTGTCAGAGAGACTACTAACTCGAACATGGACCATTACTTTTCTATTCCTTTGGAGGTGGTAAATTCTTCAGGGGTCCTGAAATGTTATCCAAAAATTGAGTGAGTAACACTCAGTGAGAAATAAACATAACCATTCATATTTCACATCTTACACACACACACACACACACACACACACGTAGGGTTTAGTAATAACTACATTTTTTCAAAATTTTTATGGAGAAAATCATAATGTTTGGAATATCAGAATTTTTAAGCGAAAGTATAATAGAACCATAGTTCTTGAATTTTTGCCAGAATAATGATCTTCTTTGAGGTGTTATAATACTTATCAATTTTTCCCAAACTACAACCCATGACGACGAATCATATCCGCTATGACCAATGTCCTGCTCGACTGACTAACGTGGAAGAACCCAATTTCCCTCTTCCGTAGGCTTTATTTCACTGTGCACAGGACTAACGTTTCATACATCAGAAAACGACTCCGCTTTTCAAATTCTTTTAAATCAAAATTTTATCTTATTGGTAGTCAATATATCATAGATAATATACTTCTCAAGTAGAATTTATACAAATATATTTGATCATAAAACTTCATATATATATATATATATA
>CAOJBK010004955.1:0-10092 GCA_948294925.1 Codiaeum variegatum
ACATCAAAAAATTCACATTCTAGAATACCATTTAGGGGCATCTCATCACGGGCCGAGATTTTACCTGACCTTCGGCAAGGATCACATTTCCTTACCCATTTTCGTGGCTGTCCTTGAAAAGTGTTGGCCCATAGAAGCCAGCCTCCAACACTTTTTGAGTTGTCCGACTTGAACCAAAGTGTCCTCCTACTATCCCACCATGGCATTGGTCGCCACGCACTGCCGGATTAGTTTGTCACTACACAATTTGAAAAGAAAAGGGTCCTCCCAAAAGAAATATTTTAAATCCGAAAAGAATTTTTTCTTTTGTTGAAAGGTTAGACCTTTTGGGAGTTCCCTTACAACAAGATAATTTTCCAAATTGGCGAACAAAGGAATAGTAGAAGAAGGAGTAGAGTCACATACCTTACTTACCATTGCAAGGAGTTTCTCGTCCATAAGTGTGTCTTGTATCTCACTTTCATCTAGCTTCTCAAGCTCTAGATTCTCTAGCCTTGACAAGTGACCTGCTGCTAAATTTTCAGTACCTCTTTTGTATTGAATCTCCAAGTCAAATTCTTGGAGTAACAACACCCACCGAATGAGCCTAGGCTTTGCATCATTCTTAGCAAAAAGGTACCTTAATGTTGAATGATTAGTGTAGACCACCGCCTTTGACATTATGAGGTAAGAATGAAACTTGTTGAAGGTAAATACAACCTTCAAAATATCATTTTCCATGGTGGTATAATTGACTTAGGCATCATTCAATATCTTGCTCGCATAATAGATCGATTGAAAGATTTGTCCCTTGTTTGACCCAATGTGACTCCCATCGCACAATCATTAGCATCGCACATTAGTTCAAATGGAAACCCCAAATCCAGAGCCACCATAATGGGAGCATGAATGAGTTTACCTTTCAAAGTGTTGATAGCAACTCAGCATTCCTTATCGAAATTGAACTCTACATCCTTTTCCAAAAGCCTAGTGAGAGGACAGGCTATCTTAGAGAAATCCTTAATAAACTTTCTATAAAAGCCTGCATGCCCAAGAAAACTTTAGATGTCCTTAATATTTGAAGGTGGAGGAAGCTTCTTAATAGTGGCCACCTTAGCATGATCCACCTCAATACCCTCCTTTGAAATCTTGTGTCCCAACACTATTCTCTCTTCCACTATGAAGTGGCATTTCTCTTAAATCAGCACAAGATTCATTTCTTCGCACCTCTTTAAAACCTGTTCTAGATTAGCAAGAAAATTTTCAAAACTATCCCCATGGACAAAGAAGTCATCTATGAAGACATCCATGATATCTTCCGCCAAGTCATCGAATATGGCCATTATGCACCTTTGAAAGGTAGTCGGTGCATTGTAAAGACTGAATGACATTCTCTTATAGGCAAAGGTCATATAGGGGTATGTGAAAGTAGTCTTTTCTTGGTCTTCCGGTGCGATGAGGATTTGAAAATACCTTGATAAGCCATAAAGAAAATAGTAGAAGTAATGCCCAACTAATCTCTCTAGCATTTGGTCAATGAAAGGAAAGGGGAAATGGTCTTTTCGAGTAGCATCATTTAGTCCTCTGTAATCAATGCAAACTCTCCACCCAGTCACCGTTCGTTGAGGGATCGACTCATTTTTTTTCATTGGCTACAATTGTTATCCCTCTTTTCTTTGGAACAACTTGAACTGGACTCACCCATGAACTATTGAAAATAAGGTAAATAATGTCAGCTTCAAGAAGCTTAATCACTTCCGCCTTGACTACCTCTTTCATTTTGGGATTGAGCCTTCTTTTAGGTTGCACCACCGATTTGTAATAATCTTTTATTAGAATCTTGTGGGTGAAAAATAAAGGGTTAAGCCTTTTAATATATGTTATCTTCTAAGCAATGATCCTCTTATGGTTCTTTAAGAGATTAATCAACCTTCCCTTTAACTCTTTCGATACCTGGGCACTTAAAATGATCATAAGCTTTTTCCCTTCCCCCAATAAGGCATACTCCAAATGATCTAGAGTGCCTTGAGTTTAATTTCTAAGGTGTCTTCGATAGAAGGCTTTGCCTTGTCAATGTTGAGCATCTCAATGGACTCAAATGCCCTCTTTATTTCCATGTATTTATTCTCCTCCAAGCACATGATCTCTTCCTCAGCTTCCTCATCCTCTTCCACTAGCTTTCCCTGCACAAGACATCTTTTAAGGGGGTCCTTGAAAGTAAAGTTAGGAACAAAATTAAGGGTCTTATGCTCATAAAGATCCTTGCTTAAGCCCTCATCATAAAAAATCGAAGGGTTTTTCATTGCTTGGTTAACATAAAAAATCACTTTCTCCTCACCCACCCTTAAGGTGAGGATACCCTCATGGACATCAATGATTGCACGAGCGATATTTAGGAATGGTCTTCCCAAAATTAAAGACACATCTATGTCATCATGCATATCTATCACAACAAAGTCCACCGAGAATATAAAGTCCCCAACCTTTACTAAAACATCCTTAACTATCCCTTTGGAATATATCATAGATTTATCTGCCAATTGAATTGTTATTTGTGTTAGTTTTGGTTCTCCGATAGTAAGTTTTTTGAAAACTTGATAGGGCATTACGCTCTTACTAGCTCCTAAATTTGCTAATGCCCTCTCAATTTTAAGATTGCTAATCAAACATGGGATAGTTTCTTTGGAAATTTTCTTTGAAGAATGGAAAAATACTTCTCAGACAAATGTGCCATAGACACTTCTTCAAGCTTTCCCTTGTTAGAGAGAAGCTCTTTGAAAATTTTAGAGTACATGGGCATTTGTGCGAGTGCTTCAGCAAAGGGGATATTTACATGAAGTTGTTTGAAAAGTTCAAGAAACTTATCAAATTGAGCATCTATGTGGTCCTTTTGCAACTGTATCAGATATGACACCCTTGGTTTGTACTCCTTTACTGGTGGTGGTGCTTTTAATGGTCTCCCTTCTTTGTTTGCCTCTTCCTCCCTCTCTTTTTCCTTTTCTTCACTAACATGGTAGGGTTCTTCTTCCTTGTTTTCCTTACTATCTTCATTCTCTCTTGTACTCTTCTTCACCCTTCTACCACTTCTCAAAGTGATATCCTTTAACTCATCCCTTGGGTTTGCCTCAGTGTTGCTAGGCAAAGCACCTGATGTCTTCTCACTTAAAAGCTTAGCAATTTGGACCACTTGATTTTTAATATTTTGTAAGGAGGCTTGAGTTTTCCTATTAATTGCTTATTGATATTGAAATCTAGTGTCCTTTGATTGCACAAATTTTTCCATCATCTCTTCTGAGCTACTCTTCTTGGGTTGAGGAGCTTGAGCTTACATAAGGGTTTGGGGCCTTTGTTAGAATCCTGGCGGAGGACCCTTTGCTCATTATTGTCTCTCTATGAAAATTTTGGGTGATTTCTCCACCTGATATTTGTAGGTATTAGAGTATGGGTTGTTTCCTCCCCTTTGCATGCCTCCTATGAAGTTAGATTGCTTTTGGTTCCCACTTGACCCGCTTGAACCACTTGAACCCACTATGTTGCATTCTCTGATGTGGTGGCCACCACCACAAATCTCATAATATAATGCTTGTGCCCTAGAGGTACTCTAAATGAATACATCAAACCTTTTGGTCAATGCTTCAACTTACATCGAAAGGGATGTAACTGTATCCACGGTGTGAGCACATGGTGCTCTTAGTCTTGGAAGATCCCTTTGAGAAGGTAACCATTGGTAGTAAGACAAAGACATTTCTTCAACCAAGTCCCTTAATTCTTTCAATGTCTTGCGCTTCAAATAACCACCTCCGACCGATATTAAATTTTGTCTATTATTATAGGTCAAACTGTTGGTGAAGCTTTTCATCTATTTCTAAAGTGAGAAACCATGATAAGGGAATTTCAAAAGAAAGTCCTTGAATCTCTCCCACCCTTCATATAAGGATTCTCCTTTCGGTTGAGCAAAGGAGTAGATTTCGTTCCTCAATTTGGAAATCTTAGCGAAATGGAAGTATTTTTCCACGAATGCCTCTGCTAATTGGCCCCACGTAGTAAAGTGACCCGGTTAAAATGATTTGAGCCACTTATTTAGATTGTCCCTTAAGGAGAAAGGAAACAATCTCAGTTTAATTGCATCCTCCAATACCCCATTCATCTTAAAAGTATTGTAAATCTCTACAAACTTGTCCAAATGGGTATAGAGATTCTCATGGGCCAATCCACCATATTAGTAATAATTTTGGATCATTTCGATGTTGGACGGCTTCATCTCAAAGTTGTTGGCATCAACTGCCAGCCTCTAGATTGGACCTCCCACATCATTCAAATCTGCTAGTGAAAAATCTTGCATGGTCTTTAGCATCAGAACTCTATTACCTTGGCCATTTCCTTGACCATTCCCATTGCCGACTCTATCCCTGAGGGTGTTTCTATTACCTTCAACTCCATCATTACCATTGTTCTCATTATTCTTATTGTTGCCTTCCATATTTACTATAGGTACCTCTAAATCCTCTAACTCGATGCCCTCTTCTTCTCCCTCGAATGTGCCCTCGGGAGCCTCCGGGGGTGGATCATCTCTGGCCAAAGCTAACTCCATTTCTTGTCTTTCCCTCCTCAAAGTCCATTCGAGTTGCAAATCGTAAGGGAATAGTCCGGAAGAGTTAGCTCTAGTCATAATCCGGTACCTGAAATACAATAGAAAGAGCAACCATAATTAAATAAAAAATAATAAAAGGCTAAATCAATAGCTTCATATTTATTGAAAATGTTGATTGTATCAAACCAAAAACAAATCCCCAGGAACGACGCTAAAAGCGTGATGTGCGCCAACTGCAACACTCGTAAGTGCACATGGTCATATCAAGTAATATAGACTGATGAGTTTTATTATCGTTCTCCCAAAGGATTCGATTAATTTATTGGTCAAGCACCAACTTACTCTCCTAATCTATTGTCTAGCTCACAATAATTTTGGATTTTTATGACTAAAAACTTGAATTTTAAACTAAATTACTTAAACAAATAAAAAGGAAACGCAAGACACAAGATGAACAATCAAGAATGAGAAACATCTACCAAGTTTTTAACTCATATTTACTCAAATTGCAAGGATAATCAACAACTTAACGAAAATCTCAATCAATCATCAAGTGAGTTTTTTTCACAAAAAGCTAGGTTTAACCCTTTCTCAAGTGATTAAACTCGTAATTCCTAAGTAATATAAGAGAACCCCTTCTCACTTCTATTTAATTAGAAAAGGCATTAAGATTAAGTGAAAAATTATAAACCCTAGGTGTCTATGCATTTATCTCTAGCAAACCCATATGATTTTGAATGTTCAAAGCTCAAACTTTCTATTTCTAGTAAAGTCTGAACAATAAAAATCATCAACAAGTATGAAATTGATGATAAAATGTAGAAAATCTAAATCAAAGCATAACTTGATGGTAAATCTTAACATTCATTGAGAAAAGAGTTGATTAATCCATATAAATAAGAAAATACTTGTCTAATCTAGGTAGACAAGTTGTGTTTAGTTCATAATTACAAGAAAATAACATAAAATAAAGAATAAAGAGAGAGAAACTAAAGAACACATCTTGAACCCTAGCTCAATCTTCCAAACTCTTTATACCCTTGCTAATCCTTGCTTGAAATTGGGTGGATTTGTGCTAATCCCACTCAAAGTTGCTTCCTTGGTCTGTATTTCAACGTTTCTTGGTGGTTCTAGGGTTTACTAGCTCTAAAAACCAAGACTCACTTTTAATTTCTTTTACTATCTGCCTTTTATACTGTAGGAATTTCCGTGCTGACGGGAAATGTCACAGGTGTGAGCATAGCCCATGCGTACCATGGGAATTCCCCCCTTTTTTCCAATTCAGAATAGTAGCTTTAGTATGACTCACGAGCTCCAGTCAGGGGCATGAGCTCTGCCCGTGAGCTATTCTTGCCTAGCATTGCCTTGATATCCTCAGTCCAGTAGCTATACCTTGGATCACGGGCACCAGTCACGCCTATGAGCTAGCCCGTGAATGCCTCCAAACCCTAAATCATTCATCTTCTTTAATCCAGTAGCTACCTCTCAGCTCACGCGCACTAGTGACACTCGTGAGCCATGCCTATGAGCTCTTCAAAGGCTTGGATTTAGTCTTTTCCTTTTAGTTTATGCACCAAACTTGAAGTATTTTGCTATTTAACTCTGGAATGGTGCTTTAACTTGGGAATATTGAAAACAAGCTAGAACAAACAAATTAAATGCAATTTAACACGGATAATGGCCAAGAAATGGGGTAAATTTTAGGTATATTGGGCCATTATCAACACACATCAGTATGAATCAAATTAAGTTGTGATGTTATTCTTTCAATTGTTTGAAATGATGACCTTGTTAATTTGGCCTCAACACAAGTTTTACACTTATGTTTTAAATCCATTTGGAAATTAGGAATATGCCTCATGTTAATTAGTTTTCATAAATAATTATAATTAACATGTCCTAATCTACCATGCCATAGATTAGAATACTCAAGTAAATAAATAAAAGAGCTAGTTTTATTATTCATTTTTGGTTTAGCAACCATTACATTGAGCTTGAAAAGCACTTAACTAACAGAGCCCTTTCCCACATACATTCCATTTTCTATCTGACTCAAACACTATTTTGAACCCATTCTTATTCAAAAGCGATCCAGAAACAAAGTTATTCCAAATCTCAGGCACGAACAACACATTGTTTAAAGTCAGCTCTTTTCCAGATGTCATTTTGAAAATCACCTTTCCTTGACCTTCAATCTCAGATGTGGTAGAGTTACCCATAAATAGCTTCCCTCCATTATTCACAGCCTCAAATGAAGAGAACATTCCCTTGTCAGAACACACATGTCTTGTAGCTCTAGTGTTAATCCACCATTCTTTTAGATTTAACCCTACCATATTCACTTTAGAAATCTTAGGACAAAGATTGGTGTTAGCAACACTATACTTATTTGGTAACTTGTATTCTGAAGCCTTGTGACCCTTCATGTCACTGTTGTAGCATTTCCCTTAGAAATTAGCTTGCTTCATGGAGTCCTCTCCATCTGTTGTTACCAACGTTGTTTTTTTTCACCATAGTAGTAGCCACAGAGGCATTCACCACAAAGGTGACAGTAGCAGCCGCAGAGACATTCACCATAGGGGTGACAGGGGCAGCAGTCACAGAGGCATTCACCATAGAGGTGACATGAGCATCAGTCACAGAGGCATTCACCACAGAGGTGACATGAGGGTTTTATCCCTCCACATTAGGCAAATCAATTGTCATCTCAAATCTGAATCTGTTTTAAGATTGTTTTTACATAAGTATTACTGACACTATATTTTAACCTACAATTTGTTAAAACTTCAAAATTTTTCGATAAATTTGTTAATTTTCAAAAGTTTAGTGATTTTATCAAGTTTTAGCAAATTTATCCAACTTTATTAAAAAATAAATTTTAATTTTAATTTCAATTATGTTTTTGAAAATTGAAAAAGGAAAAGTTTATAAAATGAATTTTAATTAATTGTATTTTAATTTTATTATTGGACCTAGACTCTAAGTCTAAATTAATTTAAGCTCAATCTTTAATTAACTAAATCCAATTTATTAATGAGATTAAATCCATTTAAAATCTAGAAAATTCCATGAGAAAATATCTAGATATTTATTCTAAGGATATCTAGAATTTTCTTTTAAAAAATAAATAAACAATCTCATTTGATTTTATCCGAGAAATGCTTAGTTTTTAAGCAAAAATAAAAAATAAAAAAAAGTAATTACCCTAATCCCCTCATCCTTATCTCTTTACACATCAACCCTAATTTTAAGGTATAAATTCATCTCTTTTGAAAATCTAAAAGGTAGTGACTCCATTATTTTTTTATTTGATTCTTTTTATTTTTAAAATTAATTAATTTTTATTCGAATCATTGTCATTTGCGGTCATTAACAGATTTCCGTTAGGAAAAATATTATGACAGGATAGCAACTCTACTGGGAATTGAATTTTTTTTAAAAGAGAGACGCATTTAATTTTTGAAATATAATTTTGGCCTCAAAATATTTTCTTTTATTTTCTTGTAGTGTGTGTGTTATTCATTTATTTGATACGTTATGTTTTTATTCTTTTTACTTTAAATTTGTTTCTATTATTGCACTTTATAATTTTTTTTTCTGATAGCATGCATATGCATTTGGTAAGCATATCGTTTTTATACATATTCGATCCTAACACACGAATATCCCTACACCCAAAGGCGCCTAACCTTAAGATTAGAAGGGGGTAAACTAGTTGTGGAATTCGTTTTATCTGTAATAGTACCCGTGGGCTTAAAAGTTTCGACAATACTATGAAGGTAAAATGGAGCTCTACTACTTGTTAGTAGGGACAAGCTAGGAACCATTCATCCTTTAGGAATCAGAATCCCTCCTTTCAAACTAGCATTGTTTACAACTAGGGTAACCACTCAATAGAAGCCAACCTTTAGTGCTTTTTTCCCTAGCTCTCCCATGTGTCATAGTGGTATGCTTACTTCATTTCATGCTATTAGAAATAAATAATAATCCTCGTTTCATTTTTTTTCTAAGAAATCTAGCAATTTGTACATTGGTGAAACATAATGATTCTCCTATTTTGGTGAATCAAATCCACACTAAAATTTTATAAATTCCTATATTTCTTAGATTATCAAAATGAAACAAGTTAAAAATAATTTTTCTATGACTAACATTTTCTTTGTTATTTTTCTTGAACTCGGGATTGTTTGTTTATGCAATTGGTATAATATGGTGAGACTAGAAATAAAAAAAATGGAATGCAAAAAAAGGGAAAGGAAAAAAGAAGAGAAAAATAAATAAAAGAATCAAAATGATTGTGAATGAATTCTTGGTATATTAAAAATTGAGCTCACACATTTATTTGAGGTCAATGATCACAATATACCAATTTTTGCATAAAGGAATAATCACTCTGAGTAATATCACTTTTGTTTTTATTTTCTTTCATCATTCATTTTTATTACATTTTAAAATTGAATTTTCAAAATTTTTGCTTCTAGAAGGACATTAAGTCATTATTGGTCAATTGAAGGGTAAAGTCCAAAAGAATCTCTCAAGAAGAATATATCAAACTAGAACTAGAATTAAGATCAATATGGTAAATCAAGAACAAGTAGATGCTCTGAAGAATCAAGTAGGAGAACTACAAGAAGAGTTAGTCGAGCTCAATCACATGATGATCAAAATAACACTCAATCTTAATAACCCTCTTCCACCCCTCTACCAAATACTAGTACCCATGAGGTTCCTCCACCTAATTCTTCTACCTATCTAGCTACATTTCACACCATTAAATAAAGAGGACCCTCTGGAACTGACAATGCCACCTTAGCTCCTTCTAATCCACATACCACTTTATTTATAACTAAGAGCCTTCAAACTTCACAAATTCCACAAGTCGTGCCTACAGAAACTTAGACTTATTTGCCCTTATTTTCTCATCCTCATATGCCCCAAGGTACCATTCAAACCTCTCCAATAGTGTCATAAATGTTGTATGGGATGCCTGAAAGTAAAGAAACTAAGGAAAGTGAAAAGCTATCATCATTAGAGGAAAGATTAAGGGCCATTGAAGGTCTAGAATTATATGGACTTATGGATGTTTCATCTTTTTCAACTCAAGCAAGATGTAGTTACCCCTAAGAAGTTCAAACTCCCTGAGTTTGAAAAGTATTCTGGCTCATCTGATCCTTAGCTTCACTTCGCTAGCTACATGTCCAAAATGCTCATAGTCATTTGTGATGAGAAGTTATTTGCATACTTCTTCATCAAAAGCCTCACTAGACTAGCAGCCAGATGGTATACCCAGTTGGAAAAAGCTAAGATTCATAGGTGGAAGGACTTGGTTGGCCTCTTCTTGAAGCAATATAAATTTAATATGGACACTGCACCCAAGCCAAAGAGATTTACAGAACATGAGCACAAAAGAGAATGAGTCATTCAAAGAGTGTGCTCAAAGATGGAGGGAAAAGGCAGCTGAGGTACACCCTTCAATCACTAATCATGAGCTTTGTAGTCTTTTCTTGGAAAATTTGAAAGAT
>CAOJBK010006142.1:0-10622 GCA_948294925.1 Codiaeum variegatum
ATGATAGATACATAGGTTTTATCCACTATTCAATATCTTATCATCTTGATCATAATTGTACATATAATCCTTAGACTTGAGCTGACATGTTATATAACATATTGGTGGTTGTAGTTTGTTACTGCTTACATACCGATGCTATCCAAGTATTGGTATATGGCTTGTGGTGGCCATAATTAGTGATATATTGAGGTAAATGATTTCTAAGAAAGGATTCATTAACTTGGATAAATAAGGAAGGAATCCTATGACTTCTAGTTCTTCTTGATATTCAAATCCTTGACATTGCATGGACTTCTGGTGCTTCTTCATATTCAAATCCTTGATATTCATTAGAAATAGTTTCTAGTAGGAATTGATTTATCAAGAACTTAAACCGGATAGAAGTCATATGATATGGCATATAGAGTTTGGCTATTCCATGACCCTAGCTGAGATCTGGAATCCATAATGAAGGGATTCAAATGAACAATAATTATGATTGAGAGGTCCATGCAATATCAAGTATATGATCACTGATATTCATTTCTAATTAGGTTGTCGTGAGATGTTATGTTAGGCATCACTCACGACTTATGGGACTAAGTGTACGATGAAATCACACACTTAGAAGAAAGAAAAGAGTTTTCTTTATCCCAATGCTAATTAGAACATGAACCTAGTAAGTCACACCCCATAAAATAATTCCCATAGCTTGGAAATAATTATATTAATAATTAATTAAAGAGTTTAATTAATTGTTAATGATAATTGAATTAAACTTGTAATTGAATTTATAAAGACCTTAGCATGTCTTGAAGTTGTATCCAAAAGGTTCATCTTTGATTTTGTTGGCTATTCCGATGGTGATTTTAGAGGATGCAAAATTGATAGGAAAAGCATAAGTTGTACATGTCAATTTTTAGGAGGCATGCTAGTTTCATGGTTTTCTAAAAAGCATAATTTGTTTGCATTATCAACTGCAAAATTAGAGTACGTGGCAACTGCAAGTTGTTGCTCTCAACTTCTTTGGACGAAAATGCAATGTGAAGATTTTGGTTAAGTATTGCATTGAAATTCTATTAAATGTAATGATACTAGTGTCATAAACTTATCCAAGAACCCCATTCTTCATTCTAGGATAAAGTAAATAGACATAAGACATGATTTTCTTAGAGATCATGATCAAAAGGGGATATTGCATTGGAATTCATTAATACAAAACATCAGTTGGCGGACATCTTCATTAAGTTGTTTGATAAGGAGGCTTGCTACTATATTCAAAGGGAAGTAGGCATGATTGATGCCATTCATGTATAATCTGACCTTGATCTCATATTTTGGTGAGTGTTTGATGTCCCTATTTTGATGATCTTATGCATACTTGATGATATGTTGGAATGCTTAATTATTGTGTTTTAAATGAACTTAAAGATGATTTGGTTCAATTTTAATGAATCAACTCATTTTTAAGGTCATTTGAGAATAAAATTTATCACATGATTACTTTATAGGATAAACATATCAAATAAGCCATTCTTGATTTTCAAAATTTCACAAATTCTTTGAAACAAAACTTTTAGGCTTCAGTACGGCCATATGCCATCTTTCCATTTAGCTGTATGAATTTCTTTTAGAAGTTCATATGACTGTATTCCCATAAGCCATACGCCCATATGCCTTGGTTGGATTTTTTGGAGGCTAGTGTCCCTCGATACAACCATATTTCCCCAATCCCATATGCCTGCAATGAACCTGATTACTAGGCATTATAAATACCATTAAAACATAATTTTCTCATTCTATTTAACCCTAAAACTCATAATACAACCATCTACACCTACCTTCTTCTTCAAATCTTTGAATCATTGTAAGTTTAATCAAGTGTTTGCTTCTTCTTTGTGCTTTAAGTTTCATCTAACTTCACTATTTTTCACCATAAAAACCCTAAAATCTGCAAATTCCATCCCAAATTTCTCTATATTTTTCCAAAATTCCTTTATTTTGTGCTAAAATATTCATCCAATAGCTTTAAGATTCACAAAAGGATAGGTTGTTAGGCGTGGAAAGTTAAACCCAGAAGTTGTGAGCTCATCAACAGGAAGGAGGGGTAGGTCACCCATACCACTACCTAGAATAGTAAGACTCCATCCTAAAAATTATGCTTTATTTTTTAGGAAATGAATGATATTGAGCGGTGTGATAATTCGCTCAATTAGGAACCCCCTAATGCATGCACACTCGATAGACTTAGAATTCCTCTAAGAAAAATTAAGTGTGGATGGTGACTTGTTGGAATTTTTGAAATATGTTTTGCTTACATGGAACTTTCAAACTAGTTCATAAGAAGTGTATGCTAATTTGACAATAGGATTCTTTTCAACTTTGAGAATTAATGAGGAAGAGAAGTCTTTTAGGTTTAAGCTAAGGAGGAAAGGGTTTCATGTGATAGCCACTGAACTAGGAGTATATTTGAGACTTAATGAGGATGAGGGTCAAGCTTTTGTGCCTAATGGGTAGGATCCTAAAGCCACTAGGAAGAGAATAACAAATGTTCTTGATTTGCCTAGGATAAATGTCAATGCTTAAATTTTGTCAATTGTGAGGCTTAGGATGGCTCAAAAAATCTTAGATAGCTCTTTGTTTGCTAAGGATATTTAT
Source organism: Codiaeum variegatum (assembly GCA_948294925.1). Lineage (NCBI taxonomy): Eukaryota > Viridiplantae > Streptophyta > Magnoliopsida > Malpighiales > Euphorbiaceae > Codiaeum > Codiaeum variegatum. The sequence goes on from CAOJBK010006142.1 coordinate 2,641, forward strand.
AGTAAGATTTCTCGAATTAAAATGTACATATGTGAGTGCATGCTAGACAAAAAGAAGGTGAATTCTGTTGGGTTCCTCTTAGCCAATTGGAAGCACTTTTTATCTAAAATTTATGGCTTGGGTTGTACTACCTTAGCCATGAAATTGGAAATATTCAATAAACAAATGGGAACCCATCATAAGGTTCCAAGGAAGAAGAAAGATGTGGTTGATGCATGTACTTAAAAGGCCATAGGGTTGGTAAACAAAGATGGAAGAAACTATTCCCTTATTGCGGATGCGGTTCCACCCACACCTAAAGAACTTGCTAGGAGAGCTCAAATTCAAGCTCAAGCTCAAGATGCAGAGTCAAAATCTAAATCCAAGTTAGAATTGGATGAGGAATCTCAAGAAAAGGTTTTGGACTTCTTGGAGGATACAAAAAGGAAATTGGACAACTTCAAGCTTGTAGTCAATGGGCGCTTTAGTAAATGGGATGATCACATGACTACTTTTGGAAAGCATCAAGATGAACTCATTTAGCAACAAGATAAGATGTTTGACATTTTCGTTTGGCGATTCCCTCCTCCGCCACCATCAAAATCTTGAGCACATTTCATTTCTTTTCTTGAGACGAAAACTTCTGCTTTTATTTCTTTCGTGACATATTTGGTACTTATTTTCTTTATACTTAGGGCCACATACTCTATTTGGTTATGGTTTATTTTATTTTTGAAAATTATTGTTGTGTTTAAGTTTGTTTTGGGTATTAATGCTTATGCATATAATGGCTATTTTGGTTTTAATGTTAAAGTACTTTGAGTACTTTGGATACCAACTTTGTGCTTATTGGTTATTTTGTCTTATTACTTGATATTTTGATGATTTTGTTTTGTGTATATTTTTTTATATTTTACTTTAACAGCTAAGTATATTTTCAACCAAAAATTATATTTAATGTGTTTGTTGAGTATCTTTTAAGAAATTAAGGAATTTATGCAAAAACGGAGTAGTTTGATCAAATGATGGAGTTCTTAAGCTAACAGATTTGAAAGGGGAAATTTTTAGAGGCTTTTGGAGGATTTTATTTTGGCACGGGCTGTGCCAATCAAGTTTTGGGCTGTGCCAGTTATATTAGATGAAGAAAACAAAAATTTTGTATTCTGCATAGGACCATGCAGAAGTGGTACGAGGTCGTGCGCCTTATTGTGCTAAAAAACATCTTTCCTATGCGAGATACAGAAATCTGCGTAAAGTAGAAAGCTTAACGCACAGTCCCATGTGTGATTAAATTGAGGTCGTGCCGACCCTTCGCAACAATATAAAAGGAAGCATTTTCTAAGGGTTTAACATCATCATAATCATTCGCAGCCGCTCAAGGTTACTAATTCAACTCAGAGTTCTTCCACAGCCATTTTTAAACATCTTTCTAGAGAGAGAATTAGGTTTAGAGAGGATTAAGATTAACTTTGAGGATTGTTTCCATTATTTTTCATCAGTTTTTCATTAGTTTTTCTGCAATTTAGTTTGGTTAAAGCTTGAAGTTGAATTTCTCTAAGGAGATTAGGATTTTCTGCACTTTAATTGAGGTTTATTTTCTTGACTTAATTGCTTTAATTCTTTTGGGTAATCTTTGTGTTAAGAGATTAAGCATGATTTATCTTAGAATTATTGATATTTTGTTCAGATCAAAATCAATCATGAGATAAATTCTATGTTGCCTAGAGATTGAAGCATTAAGTAGTGTAGATATGATGAATTGTTGTTGATTCTTTAATTAGGTGTAACTTGTGCTTGATTAAATTGAATTAATTCTAATAACTAATTACTTGATCACCAATTAGTTAAATTAGGGTTTAGTTGATGGAGCGAGAGAGGAAATCTAAACCTGGAACTATTCAATAAAGATTTTTAAATGAATTAGAAATACAAGTTTTAGTCTTAATCCCTTTGATTGATGCATATTTTCTCTAGATTACTTCTATAAATGCGATAGCTAGTATAATAAGTTCTAATTAAAGTATTGCATTAAACATTGGATAATTAAACTTAATTAATTGAATCAATTTCTTAATACTGTAGAGGATAGACTATGGATTGTCAATTTCTCTATACTCGTTCATATCATTGCATATGCATATTCATTGTTTCATTACTCATTTACTATATTTTCTTTTAAATCAAAGTCTGGACTTTTTTTACTTTTGATCGTACTTTAAGAAACAAATTAATAAAGCTGAACACTTTTAAATTCCTTAGGAGATACAAGCTTGGTTCTCATCACATGCTACAATAGCCCGTATACTTGTGGTCACTATCTGTTAGTATATTTTGAGACAAACAAATATTTATAACTTATTTTAGTTAATTAGTATCTTTCGCCTTTTTGCTAGATGACAAAAAGGGGGAGATATTTTATGTTGTTTCAAGCAATCATGATATTTCAAGTTACTGGTGATATTAACTTTAGCACATAATTGTTTTAAAATGGTTTCATAAGTTTTGATATGTAAAGTATTGTTATACTTATTTTTTATACAAAATTTTTCATAAAAAATATAGGCATTAGGGGGAATTATGCCCAATTTTCACATTAAGATTTTGACAAGCTTTATGTTTAGTTTTTGCATACATTATATGTTCTTACTTAAAACTAAACTAAGATTTTGTCATCATAAAAAAACAGGAGATTGTTGTCCTCCATATTTTTATGATACCAAAACTATTAGTCTGGTTAATCAGTATTTGTGTAATGTATGAAAAGCTTGATTAATGATGATTTATGAGTATGAGAATTTCATTTCATACATAAAATAATCTACGATGCCCAATATTATTGCTTACACATTTCTAGTAAACTAACTTAACTTTTAGAAATGAAGTTTGAAGTGTTTGTAGAAAAACAGTCCCATATGACTGTATGGAAACTTAGGAAGAATTCATACGACCGTATGGATAGGACACCATACAATCGTATAAAAGGATATTAGGGTCTGTCAAAATCCTAGCATGCCTATACGGTGGTATCAACTGGTTGCATACCCTATGTGGAATGCAACAACTACTTTAATTTAAACTCACCTAACTCATATGCATGTATGGAGAAAGCCCACATACCCTTATGTAAGTCAGGTTTGATATAGTTTTTAAAGCATTACAAATGATATCATGCATACAATCTATTTGTTGTAAGCATAAAATTCACTTAAATTGCAAAAGTATAATGACTCAACATTAGAAAATTCTCAAGAACTCAAGAGAGTTATTCACTATTCATTGTATTGAAGTTTTAAGAGCTTTTAGCCTTCATCTCTCATACTCTATTTTCTCAAGGCTTATTCTTCATTGTATTTATTTTCCCTTAAGAAAACATTTGCTAGGTTTTTCATTGTATATCTTTATCTTAGCTTGTTTGGTTGTAAACCAAGTCTTTTGACTTGAAAAATCTCTTTGTAAACAATTTAAAAGCATTTTATTAGAGTTGTAGCTCTGGAAACATTAGGTGAAATCCTTGGAAACTAGAGGCAAGGAAATGCTTTGGTTGATTGATTAGTGGAACCTCAATCGGGTTGATTAGGAGGAAGTCATTTTGAACCACTATAAAACCTTGAACAATCTCTTCTCTTTCTTTTTCTTACTCTTTATTTATATTACCTTGGTTTTTGCTCTATTTTTGTGATTGAAATTGGTGGCTTAAGCTTTCATTTTTCATATTATTATGTTTGTTTAACTTTAATAGACATATTCTTATTTTTAAATCTCTAAATAAAATTTTAAATATAAAACTTGGTGTTTTTATTGAAAATATTCAACAAATTTTTTAAGACACCAATTCACCCCCTCGTGGTGTCCATTGTTGAGACAACCAGAAGTGGAAGAGCCATTAAAAGAGATCAACCTAGTGTTGCAAGAGGTGCCACAACTGATTTTCATCAGTGCCAAACCGAATTCTTACTTTGAGGACAAACTTGTGAATCTGTTGAGAAAGTATAAAGTTACTTTGTTTGGGAGTAAATCCTATAATTTGCTTCTTCTTTTTTTGAAGTAAAAATAAAAAAAGGAGACAAAAATTATATCGTATGGTGCACTGGGACATCCTAGCTAGGCTAGCACCTCCTTATCACTCGAAATCATCTATCTATCTTGCCTCAAATCATTTATTAAAAGAGAAGAATTACAGAAAGGGTAAACATCTAGCCACTCATGCTTACTAGACAATGAACTTAAAGAGCGAGCCAAAGCATCGACAACTCCAATCGCTGATCATTTCACAAACCTTAGCTCATAGGAAACCAAGACCTATATGAGAAATTTACAATCATCAAGCAAAAAACCAAATAAAGTCATGTCCTCAACATCAGAACTAAAAGCATTACACATAATTAAAGCATCTGATTCAAAAATAATTGTACTTCTATTATTCCTTTTCAACCAACTTAGTGCTTAACGGAATGCCATAACCTCCGTAGTCTTAGGGTCACAATTACCATCCACAAAAGTTCCCAAAGCTACTATAAAATTACCATCAGAATCATGAAGAACAACAATAAGACCACAAGCATTCGAAGTTGAAAAAGCAGCGACATTAATATTACATTTCATCCAAGACAAAAGAGGCTTAGATTTTCTACTCACCTGCATTTAGAGGAGCCAAAACAGAGTAGTTAATAGTAAACTGAGTTGCACATCACTGCTTCAAAAAGTACCGAACTGAGAACACCACAATAATACTTTGATCCCTACTACCCTGCCAAACAACGTCGATTTTGAGGTGCTAATACCCCAAATTACCATAGCAATAATGCAACAGTCCTCATCTAAGCCATTACTTAGAAATGCATAAAACAAGTAACTCCCGGTTCAATTTGGTGGCAATGACAAAAAATGAGTACCACACCAGCAATTTGCAGCAAAATGACATGAAAAGAATATATGTGTTTCAGTTTCAATATCAACGGAACACAAGGGGAATTCAGCTGAGATATCAGCATATTTGAATATAAGATTGCTCTTAGATGGAAGGCATCCACTCAGAGCATGCCATAGGAGGTTCTTCACATTAGAAGGCACCTTAAGCACCCAAAGTTTCTTCCAGACTCGAGATCCGACCTAAATATTAACCTGCAACATATTAAAGACAACTTATGTGAGCTACTTATAACTCCATTTTACTATAAAAACTCCTTTCGAATTCCCCTTCCAAACCCTATAATCAACTCTAGTCTGGATGCTTATAGGAATAGATAGAATCAGCCTTAAATCTCTAAAAACAACAGTATTCACATCCCAAGACTGATCATCAACAGTTAGTAAGGACCCAACTTTAGAATTCACTCCACCACGTTAAGGTATTATAGTGATTTTATGGTTTTGATTGTCTGGTAGCCATGGATCGGTCCAAGTGTTAATACTCAAACCCCTTCCAACTCGAATATAACAATTGTCTCACAATAGTTGTTTCCCCTAAAGGACACTCCTCCACAACAAACTTGGATTGCTACTAAGCTTTGCAGAAAGAAATGAAACTCTAGGATAATAGCGAGCTTTGTACAAATGAGAGACTAAGGAAGAATGATCCGTTAAAAGACGCCAGCCCTATTTTGCCAACATAGAAATGTTGAACTCATGGAGTCGTCTAATGTCCATACCGCCAACCTATTTAGAAACACTCAACTTATTGTAACTCCTCCATTTCACACCATTTGAATCATTAGAGCTTTACTGCCACCAAAAGTTATTAATGAGGAGCTCCATATCAGTACAAAGTTTCTTGCACAAGAGAAAGACACTCATGAAATAAGTAGGAATGGCCTAGAGCACTATTTTAATCAGAATCTCCTTACCTACATGGGAAAGCAATTTTTCTCCCAACCACTAATCCAATTAACAACTTTATCCCAAGCAAAACGGAATACACCGGTCGTATCCCTCCCCACATTGCTTGGTAATCTCAAGGAAGAACACACAACCTGTTGCATAAGATGGCAAGTATTCGGACTAAAAAAAATAGAGGACTTGTCGTAATTAACAAGTTGATCCGAGAAAGATGAATATAAATCAAGATAATCTTTCACATGTTTACTGTCTGCCTCATTAGCATGGAAGAACAAGTAAGAGTCATCCGTAAAAAATAAATGGGAAATTTTAGGTGCTCCTCTAGTAATAGAACAATCATGGATTATACATGCCTGCACTTTAGACTAAAGAAGGAGAGATAAGACTTCTGCACATATTAAGAATAAATATGGAAATAAGCCTTTTACCTTTTTTTTTTTTTTAATTTGGAATTAACTTATATGGCTTTATTATGTCTTCACAAGCTTCCTTAAAATTAGCAAAATACAAAAATTGAATAAAATTTTATTAATGAAACAAAATTGAAAACTTAAACATAAAATTTTTCAAACACATTGGACCAAAAATGATGGGAAACACTATAGAAAAATAAATGGTATGGAAAGATAAATCTTTTTTTTCTTGTTGAGGTATTATGGAAAGATGAACCTTTATACGAACCAATAATTCCTAAAAATAATTACAATGATCCGTTGCTAACGTGATCCGTCATAAATAAAATTTAATTTAGAATGAAATTTTTTTAATAAATTTAAATAATTAATTATCAACATTTAAATTAGAAATATAGTTTTAAAATTATGTTGTTGGATAAATACATATGATTAAATTGGAATAATTTGTTGATATCGCATTGTTGAATTAATATGTGTCATATAATATTCATCTAACTGGATTTTATTAGTAAATCTTAATATTAACCTATCACAAATATTTAATAGTCCAGTTAAAGACATTTAGTAAAATTAAAATCCAATATCCCAAGCTATAATGTTAAATCTTTCTTTTATTTGTTTTTGTGAAAATTAATAATTTTATTTCTAATTATATTTAATTGTATATTCTCTATGGTTCAAAGTAACCGTCACTTTTGTTTTTTATATCAAATTTCGACTAATTATTTAACTCAATTTATATTGATAAAAATCATTTAACAATAATTAAAAAAATACTAACCAATTAAACTTTAAAATCAAATAAGATAAAATTAATATATTAATTATTTATATAACTTTTTTCTTCTATTTGTTTAAAGTATTTAGTTAAATAATTTGAGAAATCTTCAGATATAATTCTTGTTTAGACATTAATGTAAATAGGATTTTAAAATGTTTCAAGTAATTTGAGATCCATTTTAAAAAATTATTGATAATAAATAATAATTTCACACACACAATGAGGATTGTTATTATTTATGAAAAATATATGTTTTAATTTAGAATTTTTTTAGTAATTTTCGTTTTCCACTAAAAAAAGAGTAAGGTTCTGTTGTAATAATTTTTATGCTAAGGTTCTGTTGTAATAATTTGTATGCCTTAATATGTATTTTTTTTTATTTAAGATAGATATTTAATTAATAATTAAATTATTATATTATCTTTATTCTTACCATATATATATAATAGTATAATAAAAGAGGGCATTTTAGTAAATATGATTGTCCCCTACTTCTATATTTTTATATCTAGTATAGATTAAAAGAATAAATGCGTGGAATATTTTGGGTATAAAATCCATACATTATTATTTCAACCAAAAAATATAATGCATAATTTACTATGAACACAAGACAACCCGGAATCTATTGGTCATTTAGTTGCACTTACAGGTGGACGTTGGTTCGGTTTGGAAACTGAAACTCTGAACTTGAATTTTCAATAGACATTTGGTTAACCGACCAAGCTGAACCGTTTTTATAGAAAAATCGAAATCGAAAATCTGTTTTTAAATTGGTTAGTTCGGTAAGGTTAACCAAATAACCGAAATATTTTTTTTTTATTATTTTGATTGAAAAATATGGAAATTGATTAATTTTTCAATATATTTCTAAAAAAATGGCACTTTAAATTCAAAACTATATAATATATGCATATTATTAAAGTTTAATAATAGCATTTACAATAACTAATTGTAGCAAACATAAATTA
>CAOJBK010006228.1:0-35809 GCA_948294925.1 Codiaeum variegatum
TTCTTGAACATGTGATTTTTGGATGTACTTTGTACGATTACTCCTTGACCGGGGAGGGGGGGGGGGGAGTTGGGGAAAGGGCGGAGGTCTGATATTCTATCAGTTTTCACTCTATAGACAAAAATTCTATTCTTGCCCAACCATGATCCATTGAATTTTTTGAGGATTTCATCCATTTTCTAGTTATCTAAAAATTGAATAAAACCAAATCTTGTACCTTTTTTGCTCAGTCTTTTAGGGATAAACACTTGGACAACATTGTTGCATCAAATATACTTCTAATGTTAAAAACTGGTCAATTCTAAGGTAGATTATTGACAAAAAGCATTTTTATGGATTCTATAACTCTACTATTGAGGTGAATGGCGATCTCCCATAACTATATTTTTCAATACTACTATGCTAATCGCGATTGCAAATCCAAAAGAATGGATTTTGGTATTTACTAGAATAAAATGGGCAAAGCAGTTTATTGAGTGCTAACTAAACAAATCCTTAACTTTTCTTTCCATTTTCTAGATTTTTCTTGATTGTTCATCAAGCTTGAACCCTCGTTCATCTCCTTCTATCCCTTAGTTTGAGTTTGGATTTTTCTATCACTTAGTTTTGACTAGTCTAAAATCAATCTCTCTCTCTCTCTCTCTCTCCCTCTCTCTCGCTCTCTCTCTCTCTCTCTCAATTAGATTCATGGAACTCTCTGAATCAGAGGTATCTTCTTCTTCTTCCTTTGACCAATTTCTACACTTTAATGGTTGAACCTCTGGGTTAGCAATTTTTGATCGGGCTTAGTTTTCAAATAGTTTTTAACTCGACTGGACTAGACTTTGATCCAATTGAAGAGTTTCCGGTTCAACCGGCCCTTCCAGATTTGAAAACATAGAAATGAGGTTTTACTTAACGTTGCAAAAAATAACTCAATTACTTACTTATTGCTATTTATTCTCCTCGTGACATAAATTTACAAAAGGCTCTTAAGGAAGCATGTTTTCTTCTCATTAAGAAATTTTAAGCTAAAAGATTAACTTTTAAAAGATTAATTAAAAAAAGTCATGAATTATAGTGAAATTTACATATTAAATACAAATTTTAAAATTTAATAATCTAGTACACGAATTTTTAATTTCTTAAGCAAAAGCGACATATGACCGAAATCCCAATTTTTCCTTTGATAGAGTTGTCATAGCAATTCTTTTTTATTTTTTGACATATTATAATTTTTTTCAACTATGAAAACTTATTAACATAATTTAATTTTTAAATTTATGACAATTTAAAACATTCTTAAAAACATAAAAAGTATTACCACGTTAGTTTCAGTTATAGAAAAAATTAGGATTCTAGTCATAGAAATCATCAACAATTTTTGCTATAGTTTTCATTGTAGTTAATCCATTCTTCAAAATTAATTTTTTAGCTCAAATCCAAGCTATATCCCCATTATTATAATGATCAAATATATAATAGCATGATCTGATTATCGAATACTTTTAGTGCTCTTGACCTGTTTCTTCTAATGAGGAAGAGTCTGATGATAGTTTTTCAGAAAATGACACCCTTAACACTCCTAGGGACTTAGACTTTCCTCATATGAATGTTTCAATTTCTTTGAACTCATAGAATATTGAACTATTAGAGCCTAGTAGTTCAATTGGATACTTAGAGGTTGATATGGAAAAATATATAGCTATAGAGCAGTCTTCTAAAGATGATGTATATAAGAATGCACTTGCTTTGATGTGCTCGAATACTAAGAATTGAGCAAATTTGCTAGAGAAACTAGAGGATATTGTTCCTTTTAATATCAACTATGCTTTAACAGATTATGCATTTGATGATCATTTCCATAATTAAGATGAAGTACCTTAGACTATAATTTAAAGTAGAAAATACAATAAATTTATAGATGTTCCATCTACTTACAATCAGCCAGTCTGGATCGGGAGGTCAAGAGTGATGTTAAATCTTTAATTTTTATTTGTTTGCTTTAGTTTGTATTTCCCTTTAGGGTGGCTTGTTTTTTTTTCTTTTTCTTTTTAATAAAATGGAGTTTGACTCCAACTTTTACTAAAAAAAGACTAAATGTATAATATAGTGGCCTCAAAACCAAATTTACAAAATAAGCTCTTTTGTTAATTTATTTTAAAATAAAATAATTTACTTTGTTTTATGAAAGAATTCACCTTTATGAAAAAATTAAAGTCATATTAATAATACTTTTAAATTGTAAAAAAAATGAATATATAACTTCAAAGTTTTTTCATAAAAATAGTAATAACATAATTTTATCACAAAAAACATACTTTACCAAAAATTATATTATAAAATTCTTATAAAATATATTGTATAAATATATAGGCAAATTGATATACACATTATAGGGTACATAGGCTCTCATTTTTCTATAGTAACCAATAAAAAACTCTTGACTCTCTGATCTCTTTTCTCTCAACGTTAATTGTGTCACCTCCTAGGGTTTCAGCAGGAGGAAACCACCGGCGCTAATGGCTACCAGTGGGAGTACCACTTTCTTTAACTTGTCTTTTAATTTTCTCCTTTAGTGGTTTTAGATTTGAGTTTTCATAATAAATTCTCTTTTGTGGTGGTTTTTGTGGTCCAGTGAAAGAGACAGTCGTGGATGGCTTTTGCTGGAGTTTGACAAACCCATTTTTGGCTAACAATTAGGTGATGATTGGATCTGTTCTTGCAAGATAACAACTCGATTTTGCCTTTATATTTTTTATGAATCCATTGTAGATGAGGCAGATCTAAGAGTTTGAAGGGTACATTGGTTGTTTCCTAAACAAAATCATCATAAAGACTCTTGTTGAAAACCATGGTGGTTTGAAACTTCTCGATGGAAATGGAGATGGTGGCTTCTATTTTAGAATTTTAATCCAAGATTCATCTCTTTGGCTAGTGACTTTCTTTTATTTTCCTTAAACATATCAATAAATCCTTTCTTTCTTTTTTTTTTTTTTTATTATAATAACTCTTTTATTCTTTTATTAATTTAGGAGAAAAACCACCAAAACCAAAGAGATTAAGGTGATGGAAAAACTCCCTACCTAGAACTAAGCAAGAGAGAGAAACATACCTATAAAAGCAAACAAAATACTAGGAGAACAAACTAATACAAAGCTAAGAAAAAAAATAAACAGTCCTAAACTTATGCCAAAACTGAATGCCAGTAAATGAGATAATTAGAGCAGTAGCATCATAAAGAAATTAAGGAGTAAAAGCTTTGTAGCAGCTGAGTTAAAAGAGACCTCGTTCCGGTGACGCAGGCCTAAACTTGTGCCAAAACTGACCCAAAGCCAACAAAGTAAGAAAATCAAGCGAATACATATCTCAAAATTTGTAGCAATTGAGTTAAAGGAGACCTCGTTCCAATGCGACCAAATTGACCAGCTGAGAACAAAGAAAAGAGTCTTCTAAAATTTCTTCTGAAATTTACCAACAATAGAGCTCATCCAAAGATCATAAAAAATAACAATCTCCTTAGGCATAATTAAAGTAATCCCCCACTAGTCTAGGAAGAAAGACCAAACTCTCTAGGAAAAAGGGCAATGTAAGAAGATGTGCTCAATATTTTCTCCAAAACTACCACAAGTACTGCAAAGATTAGACACTATAGGAAAAAGGCCTCTAGAAAATAGGAAGTTTTTAGTAGCTAATCCATTTTTAACCAAAAACCAACCAAATAACTCAACTTTTAAAAGGTATAAAAATACACCAAGGGAAAAGAGAAGGAGTAGTACCATTGCAATAAGAATTCATAACAACCAAATAAAGACTATGTACCAAAAATCTGCCATTAGAACTGAGAGCCCATTTCAAAGTGTCAATATGAGATTTTGAAGGACAATGACTACTAATGGCATAAAGAAGGTTGTTAGAAAGATGGAGGTCATCACCAAGTAAGGGACGACATCAGAGAAGGTCTTAATACCAAATATCCTCAATCTAGTACCTCATCTCGGAAATGTAAGACCATTGTTGGCTGCTGATAGTGCAAAGAGATGGAAAGGAAGTCATCAAGGATGTGTTACCACACCAAATTTCTAACTAGAATAAAATGGAAGAACCATCACCAATAGAAATCTATGATTCTTTGAAAGTAAAGCACTAATGACACTACCAATTTTAAGAACTGAGGTAATCCCTTTCCAAATTTCCGAATACCTCGCATGGGCGAATGGGGGATGAAATTAACTCGAGATATGTTATATTTCTTGAAAATGATAGAACTCCAGAGGGGTCCATCCATACCTTGTAACTGCCAAATCCACTTAAAAAGGAGAGAGTGGTTGTGGACTTCAACGTCAATGATGTCAAGGCCTCTAGAACTTTGGGGAAGAGTGAGTAAGGACCAATTAACATGATGCATATGATTCCCATGGTCACCCCTTGGAAAAAAACAAAAGATATGATATGCATGTGAATAGCATTAGAAACAGACACCCGAATTAAAGATCAAGGTATAATATATAAGCAAGGAAGAAATGCAAGAGTTTATAAGAGAAAGATGACCAGCTTGAGAGAGAATCTTCTCTTTCCAAAAAGACATTTTAGCTTTGATTTTGGCAATAATGGGAGACCACGTAGACAAACTATTTGAGGACGCACCCAAAGGCAAGCCCAAATAAGTAAAGGGCAACTGAGTTACCTTACTGAAGATGGAGGAGGGAATATCATTTAAAACATCCTCATAAATGAATACCAATCAAGGTGCTTTTATGGAAGTTAACCTTCAAACATGAAGCTATGGAAAAACACCAAAGCATGCGAGCCAAAGAAACCCATTCTAAAGAGTGAATACTAGAGGAGATCAACATATCATTTATGAACTGCATATGAGAGATAATGGGCCTTAAGGTAGAAGCACTGAAGCCATAAAGAAGCTTTTCATCCTGTATTTTAGAAATAAGATTAGAGAGGCTCAACAGCAAAAATAAAGAGAAAGGGTGATTGAGGGAAACTCTGCTTAACTCCGTTGAAAATTCTGAACTCTATAGTGGGTACTCCATTAATGAGCAGAGAGGCCTTAGATTTGTCTAAACACTCTAATATCCAGTTGCACCATCCTGTACCGAATCCAAGTTGCTGTAGAATCCCAATAAGATAACTCCATTTGATAAAGTCAAAGACTTTCTTGAAGTCTATTTTAAACATGGTACAAAACCTCTTTTCTTTCCTATAAGCATCAATAATCTCATTAGCCACCAGGAAGCTATCAAGAATCTGTCTACTAGTAATGAAATCAGATTGTGTTGTGCTAATGAAATCTCTAATAGTGGTTTTCAACCTCTTGGAAATAAGTTTAGAAATAATCTTATAGATGTCATGAATAAGAGAGATGGGCCTAAAGTCCTCTACACGAGAAGCATTGGTTGTTTTAGGCACTAAAGTAATAAAGGACCTCTTAATCTTAGAGGGAAGAGTGCATGTCACAAGGAAGGCATTCACCATATCAAAAATATTAGCCTTAATAAAATGCCAAGATTTCTTACAGAAGATAAAGTTGACTTCTTCAAGACGAGGAGCCTTTGACAAACAACAAGACCAAACTGTAGATTTTAACTCTTCAATTATGAAAGGCCTCTCAAGGTTAGAGGCTTATAGATCATAAAGTTTTTTGAGATTAAGACCCTCAATAGTAGCATTAAGAACTGGGTCCTTATTAAAAAGGGAAGAAAAATGGTAGAAAAATGCCAAAGAAATGGAGGTTTGGTCCTGTAAAATAGTCTCACCACTAGTGATGCTTAAAATAGAGTTCCTCATCCATCTATTAGAAGCATGAATGTGACAAAAATCTTGTATTTCTATCACCGAGATTGCACCAAGAAATACTAGACTTTTGAAGCCATGTGCTTTCTTGAAGCTTGAATAAGAGTTATTTGCTGGACCTAAGAGAATAAACCATATCAACCTCCAAATGAGTACATGGCCTATGCTTAGATATCAAATTCCAATCATGAATAAGAGACTCGATGTTGTGAAGAGAAGACTCTACATTACCAAACACATCATGATTCCAACACTTGAGGAAATGGCACAACTTTCTCTGCTTGGAGTAGGGATAAAAAATAGGTAAAGAGTCCTATAAATTTCTCACAAAAGTACCAAAATGCGGGAAGGACCACCAAAAATCAAGAGTTCTGAAGGGACAAGGTTCATGATTAAGGCAAAATCGCCTAACCAAAGAGGATTGTGATCAGAGGGGCCTCTAGGGAAAGAGACAAGTTGAGAGCTTGGAAAAAGTGAAGATCAGGAGCCATTCATAAGAGCCCTATCAATTCTGCTCATAGCCATTCTATTGTACCATGTGAACATGCTTCCTTTGAGATGCAAGTCTATAAGAGCTCATAAGTTAATAAAATTTGCAAAGTACTTAGACCTTGCAGATAGAGCAGTGGGAGGATTACGGTCTTCAGAGGAATGTACTTGGTTGAAGTCTCCTATAACCAGAATAGGCACATCAGTAAGAGACTCAATAAAAGCAAGAATTTCATCTCAAAGTAACTTTTCAGAGTGAGCATTACAGGGTGCGTAAACAACAATCAACACACACTGAAGATTTCCTGTAATAAAAACCACCACATAAAGCCAACCAAGATTTATGTAAATAGGAAGAAACCATATAGAAAATAGTTTTGTCCCAAGAAAGAATAACACGAATTGAGTTATTCGTAGGACTAAACAACCACTCAAAGTCACCCTTACCCCAAATACTACAGATCAGAAGGAATCCAACGGAAGAGCATTTGGATTCTGAAATGGCACAAACACCAGCCTTATGTTTCCAAAGAAGATTACCAAGATGTTTATGCTTGTGGGCATTACCAACTCCTCTATAATTCAAGGAAATAATGGAAGCCATGGAAAAATGCAAGAGAAACGGAGCAAAGATTGCTTAAGCTTGTGTCTATTGCCATAAAGTTGTATCTCTTTTAATGAGATTAGAAATCACTTGCATAGTCTCAACATCATTAGCTGAAAATTTAAAGCCCAAATGTTTCCCAAAGGATAAAGTTTCCACAGCTTCTGACATAAAGTCCATCACATTTTTATGAAGAGTATTGTCAAAGCGGATATTGCTACATATAATACTATTGTCCGTAAGATCAGAAGCATTAGTAGAAGAGGGTGAATTAATAGGTCAACAGGTCTTATATTTGGTTGGCTCATCAGTAGCTAAGAAAGTCCTTTGTCAACCTTTATCTAGGATTGATGACTTAAGTTTTGTGTTTTTAGGCTGAATAGCCTTATGTATTCGTATAATGTTTTCTTATTAATGAAATCTATCTATCTTGAGGTTAAAAAAAAAGGCTCCTTTTTTTTTTAAAAAAGTAATACTATTATTAAGAGGTATGCAATTTAATGATTGAGTACTCTATATATCTTTGATAGATTTTCTTCTTTCATAAAATATACAGAAACATAAAAAATTAAAAAAAAAATTATTTTTTTAATTAAGAAAAGTGAATTTTTTTTATGTTTGTAATGATTTTTTTTAATGTTTAAAATATATATGTAAATTTATAAAATCTTTTGTATATACATAGATGGACCTCTTTTATCTTGAAATAAAATAATAATGAAAAATACTCAATAAAATATTATTAAAGTATATGAATTTTGAGATGGCCTTTGAGATTGGGTTCTTAACCTTAAAATTTCGCCATGGGCTCAAATATGAGGCTTAAATCATGAGCTTAAGGCCTCCACTTGCCCAAGGAGTAATTGAGAGCCACTTCAGGTACAAGGCTTACGGTCCATGTTTCTCGCCATGGGCTTCCAGCTATGGTCCTGTAATATTTCTCACCCAAGAATTTAATTTGAGGTTCTAATTTATAGGCCTAGGCCCATTCATGAATTTTCAGGGATCAACCCTTCTGGGCCGGTGTTAATAATGTCCTCTGCATCCCTTTCCAAGTCATTCCTGACAATAACTCGAGTAGGGATGCACTTGCACCATCCACGATTGCCTTTTTGATCACCATCGTTTGAAGTCCTATTATGACACCTTAAATTTCAAACTTGTGACATTTCGGCTCCTTTATTGTCCATTTTTCATGCCAAAATTATAACTTGGGAAGTGAAAGGGTCACTCCATTAATGGGCTATGTATATTCTTTCCTTGGTCATTTTTTCCATCTTCTACCAAAAATGCTACAATTTGCTCTCTAGCCTCCTTTGTCGATATTTTTTCTAGTAAGTTTCAAACTTTTCTTTTGTCTTCATTAAGTTTTCTTTTATCAGCCTGAGACTTTCTTTTATCGGCATGCACTTTTGTTTTATCGTCATGAGTTTTTCTTTTATCGATATGAGTATTTCCTTTATCGTTCAGAGTTCTTACCATTTCTTTTGCCTTGTAGTCAATATTTCTTGAAGGATGACGAAATCAAAGAAAGCTACCTTGGCCATCAACCCCATCAAGGCCCAGGCCAATTGATCTAATTCTGAGAAAATCATCAACTAGGTAATTTTTCAATATCCTAGTGGTTACGCCATAGGACCATGCTGTGTTAGGCTGATGGATTTCCTCCTCAAATTTTTGTATGATGTTTCCTTCTCTCCTAGATACAAAATAATTTGCTTGGCAGCCAGTTGGAATAAAGCACCTATGGCTTGAACTTGGCTGCTCTCAAGTGGAGACTTTAGCTCCTGGTAAAATAGGATGAGAGATCCATACTACAAAACTTGGGCCGTAGTAGGAATTGATAAGCTATTAGAGCTTTGTTTAAATTCCCTATCGATTTCCCATCCTTTGTTACTCTCTTCCTTACTATTTTGCTCCCCGAAGAGTAATGTCTTTGCCTTTAGATATGGGATGATGACCCCAACTTTATACTATCTTACGGTTCTCCTAGGGGTCCCTGTTGTCAGGTACTGGATCCTTGCCTCCCCTTTGACAATTCCTCCAATATTTCTTTCCTCTGAACATCCTACCAACACTTTTATAATGATAACCTTATGCGAGTACCTTCTCCCTCGACTGAGGAACACAACCTTTTTGTTATTTTTTCTTTGTAAACACATTTTTTTCCATGTCCATTAAGGTGACCAAGGAGTATCTCAAAGTTGCCAAGGCTCTGGCCTCTGGCAAGAGTTACGATCTAAGGAGCCTTATTCTTGAAAATATTTATAGGAGCATAAACCATTTTTTATCTGACCCTAAGAAATTCTCTTTCTCTAATCTTCGAGGTCCCATGTGGGTTGTCCAACTTTGGTTGATGGCCTATTTTCCTCCTTTTTGTAATCTCCCCCGATGCGATAACTCAATTAGCACCTATGGAGAATATCTTCTGACTGGATCTGTGAAGGACCTAACTTTCCAACAAGTGGTGGAATTTTTCTACTCCATTCGAGGAGTGCCTAACTCTCCACCAATAGTGAATATCTTCTAACATGGTCCATCTTGGACCCATTTTACTTTCAAGGATAGCTACTATTTCACTTTCGATTCCCTCGTCCTTGAATGGGCTGATTCCTAGGCGAGTGCAATTGTTGCCCGTGACTTAGCTTTAGGCATGTCCCAGGATTTGAAAGGAGGCGTTGAAGTATATTCTCTGCAACTTTTTTCTAACCAATTTGGTGTCAAATAAGAAATCCCTTACCCCACCACCTTTCCTTTGAATAATCTCCCTGAGCTGAAGTGTAATTACCAAAAACTAATACTTTCAACTTTAGGAGCTTCATAATAATCGACTATGAGCCTTGGAGATTGTAGACTTAGAACCCAAACCTAGTGTAACCACTAGGTTCAGGGCTTGATGGATGGATTCTATCAGCCAGACCATGTCCAAGGATTTTATTAAAATGTGGTCTAGGATCCAATTTTCCACAACTTCAGTGACTGACCCTCCTCCATCTTTGCAGGATCAGGGTGTGGGACTCCATCGAGTTATGTATCTCTAACAAATTTGTAAACTTCAGTAGTTTTACAAAATAAAATATCACACACTACCTCACTTTATATCCAAAGTGTATGAAGCCTAACAACTAATAAATAACCAAAATCTAGTCAAATTTGTCTTGTCCCAAGAGCAACAAATTGCCTCTTTCAGAGAATTTTCAAATAGTAATCTCCAGCCTAGTGAGCAAACCCTTGATCCAAACTTTCTGATCCTGAACCATTGGTTTCCAATAAAACCTATACCGATTAAATGGCCAAAACTACCAACTTCCCCCTTTGGGGTGGCGGGTCTGATCCTTGAGGGAATAAAATATAAACTGAATCCTGTTACCTTTACTGGCTACTATTCAACACAATAACCATCCTCCCAACAATTTGTATGACCATTAATAATCAAGCTGCTTGGCCGAGGTCGAGGTAGACTATCATTATGTCATGTTTCAATTGTTCTCATGGGATTTTTACTAAATTATTTTCACATTGCAACTGTAATTCCTAGACCTATTGGCAACGTGGTGTCGCTAGTAAAAAGGGGTATGGAGGCTGGCATCTTGGAGAAAACCTCAAAGAAAACAAAACGGAGTGTAAGTGACTTTCCCCGTTCTGATACTTATGTTATTATTTATGCTTTTTATTGATGGCTATATTTTCCCTTACAAACAATAAAGTTGTGCCTATCCAAAGGTGGTGGCACTTCTGCTGCCGCTGCTGCTACCATCGCTTCTACTGATGAGAAATATCCTTTAACGAGATCATTGACAACCTCCAAAGGGACTCATTTGAGTAAGGATGGCTCTTAACGGGAGTCTTCAAAATCAGAGAAAAGGCACTCTAGGCGAGAGATGTCAAAGAGCCATTCCTCTAGGGAGCGATCTCATACTAAGGAGATTTCAACTCAGGGGGAGTCTAATCCTTCAATGCAGGCAATGTCTAAGACTTCCCAAAAACCACTCAGGAATTCCATTCTCTTGTTGACCTAACGTAGAGATGCTGGTGCTCTTGACGTCACTGTAAGTTCTCTTCCTAGGGCTTTTCCTACTAAAGCTCCTCCTCTAAAGCCTTCGCCAGAGAAGGAAACACCAGTAAGTTCTGAAAAGTGGGCTTCTCTTGAGAAGGAAAATCTACCCGATATGTCCTTCAAGATGCCCCTTCTCGATGTGAGTAGGTTTGTACTTCAATTTCCCCTTTTAATCCCAATTCTAACCTTACTTCCATACAAGATGATTTAGAGGACCTGGAAGGTTACTTTGGTAGCTCAAAATCCAACGGCGAGTAACTCCCCATAGAGATCGCTCCTGCTTCAGTCAAGATAGCTAAAGAGATAGCCACCCATAAAAAGGCTCTCTTGGCGATGTCCAAAAGGGTTTAATGGCGCAGCTTGAGGAGAGTGCTCCCAAGGAAGCAAAGGAATGCCTATAATTTATCACTGATCATTCCACGAAGGAACATATCTAAATCAGGCAAAAGCCCTTCCTCATTTATTTCAAGGATAATCTGGATGAGAAGGTGTCTGCCTTCTTGTTTATCAACACCAGGAAAAAGTGCTTGAAGGACTCAAAAGTTCAGCTCCCCCAAGCTGAGAAATTTAATTCCTTCAAGATTGTGGTAAGGCTCAAGTGGATGGAGCCAGGGCATTGGGGAAGAAAATGGAACCTATTGAGAGAGAAATCAATATCATGGAGAGGCACCTGGTAGAAAAAAGGAGTAGGTTCAGCTGGTAGAGCAGAGGACTATGGCTATTGAGGCGGCTTGACAGACTCAAAAAGAGAGTGAAGTAACAAAAGTTCATATCAAACCCCTCTTTGATAGCATCGCATCTCTCGAAATCAAGATGCTGACTAATCAAGCAACCGAGAAGGCCTTAAGGCGAGAGCTTGATGAAATCTACAAGATCTATTCCTAATTGTAATTATTTTTTTTTTGTATTTTAATAAAGTCCCTTTAGGCATTTCAACATGTATTTTGTCAGCCGCAGGACTGATTGCTTTGAATATTACTTTTCTTATTAATATGAATGATTATATTCAGCATGCACACAAATTTTGATTAAAATGCCTTTATATTTTAGGAATCACTATTTATTTTATGAACAATAAGCATCCTATGTGGCTGATTTTATAAGTTATTAAAGATTCCTTAAACTGATTAATACTAACCACTCGAATTAAATAAATAGTTATAAAACTTACAACCCTGACTGATAAAAACACAATCGACTTAGTAAAGGAAAAATATCGGTACAATAAGTAACCTATATCACTCCCTGCTTCTGATGACAAATCATCGGCTCAAAAGAGTTTAATTCAGCTTTTCACAAATTTTTTCAAAGTGAGACCAATCTATTGACTCCTATAGTGACGACTTATATAATTTCAAGCACTAGCCATTGGCTGATAGACCCTGGTTTCTGCCTTCCTCACCTGAGGGTTTATAAGTACCATTTCCTATGATTTCCTTGACCTTAAATGGTCCTTCCTAATTAGCTAACCATTTGTAGAGTTCTGGCTAATTTTCCTCAAGCGGTAGGATAGCTTTCCATACCAAATCTCCAACTTTGAATTCCTTTGCTCGAGCCCTCTTATTGTAGGCTCTTTTAACCCTCTTCTTTTACACTTGTATTTGGTCCAAGGAAGCTACTCTCATGCGATCCAACTCGTCTAACTCCCTATACATGGCTTCTTCATATTCATCAGGGGTGAGTTGGTCTTGTAGTCTCCTTTTGGTGGATCTGATGTTAAGCTCTGCTGGGATCATGCCATTATGTCCATAGGGGAGTTTGAATGGGGTGGTACATATGGTTGTTTTGATGCTTGTTCTACTTTCCCATAAAGTATCTTCCAACAATTCATGCTACTTCCGAGGATTATTGTCCACCATTTTTTGAATGACCCCTTGATTACTTTGTCGGTGGCTCTGCTTGCTCATTGGCTTGGGAATAGTGTGGAGTTTGGAGTAGCAATTTGAACCCATATTCATTGCAAAATTCTTTCACTTCCTTGCCTGTGAACATGGTCCCCTGGTCTGTAGTGAATATCTCGGGCAGGCTAGTGCGAGCGACAATGTAATCTCTGATCCAATCGCAACCTTATAAGTCACATTCTTCAAGGGAACTACTTCCACCAATTTAATGAAATACAGTAAAACTTCTCTAAATTAATATGACTTGTAGCAAACTTTTTTTTATTAATTAATGGATGTAATTAATTTGTAAAATATACACATAAAAAATTATCTCAAATTTCTAATTATATTATTTATTTGCAACTTACAATAAACTTAATAAACATTTCCAACAAAAATAATAGTAAATAAATATCTCAAAACAATGAAAATCCTATGAAATGAACAGAAAGTCATAAAAAATTATGGATGATAATAATCCTTATTGATCTAACAAATAAATATTATTATTATTTATTCATATTTTTATCTACTTGACTTTGTAAATCTTGCTAAATATTATAGTTCATAAGATAATATGAAATATATAATTCAAAATTAAAATAACAAAAAAAACATACTATTGGATAAATGATTTCTAAAAAACATGATTCTGCTAATTAATACTAATAAGAGATTTTTCAGAATTTTATATTAAATATTAGATAGTAGAAATATTAATTTATTTATATGGAACATAGTCGTTTCCATGAAATTATATTAAATTTCAGAGATTATTAATTTATAGGTATTAATTTAGAGAGGTTTTACTGTAATATGTAGCCTAAAACAATGATTTTGGGAAGAATGGGGATAAATCTTCCCTATGACATCCATATCCCATCCCCTAAAAGGCCATGGCTTGATGATTGAATAAATCTCCTCTACCGGCAATATCTGAATAGGACCATGCCTCTGACAAGCTTCGAATCCCTTATCATAATCATGCAAAAATTTTCCATTTTTAACCACCAGTAGCCATGTTGCTGCAAGAGTTGCCTCATTAACCTCCTTGACTGATGGGTTTCAGCTTCTTCCTCATGTACCTAGGCCATGGCTAACATTACTTCCTTTAGGTTGAGGCATAATAAGAATTGATCCTTGTATCTTCTATACAAAATCCCTTCCTTTTGCCAAAAGTTGGGGGCTAGGAGCCTTGTTTTATGGTCAGCATCAATAGATGGATTTTATAAGTATTCAACTTTGGGCTTCCTCCAATATTAATCTACATCAATCATAAAAACCCCATGATGCATTTCTATCTATTCTTGGAGTTGGCTGATACCCTTTGAACACAAGACTGAGATTGCAGGTAACCTAATGTCCCTTGGACAAGCTTGTTTGCTTCTTCATTAGAAGCTCTTATAGAGTATTCCAAGGAAACATGTTTGAAAGCCTCCAAAAGATTTTGTTACAATAGGGTTGGAGAATTGGTGCCTCACATTTGTATTCTCCAGTCAACTGATTGATTACTAAAAGCGAGTAACCTTTAATATCCACTGAGCATACCCCCAGCTCGGCTAAAACTTCCAACCCTATAATTAAGGCCTCATACTCTACTTAATTGTTAGAATAGGGAAAACCAATAACAAACCCAAGATTAGTTGTGTTTCCCCTTAGTGAAGTCAGAACAATACCTTTCACTGCCGATGTTGAAGTCTTTGACCCATCAAACCACAATTCCTACGGAGATCCCTGTGACATGCAATTTACTTCTTCTTCGAGTATATCTTTGTCAGGGTGGTGAGAAAGGAAATCGGTTTGGGCTTGAGCTTTAACAGCTAGAAGAAGGATATAGTAGAGATGAAATTATGATAATCCAGCATCTTATTTTTTAATTCTATTCCTCAAATAGGGCCTTGACAGTATATATTTCATTATGTCGGTTTGGCTGATGACCATAAAAATTTTTGAGAGCATGTAGTATCTATGTTTGGTGCAAGAAAAATACAAGGCCAGCCCAAGCATCTCGATCGGGGTATACCTTGTTTCAACATTAGTTCAGCTCCTACTGAGATAATAGATGGCCTTCTCAAATATCTATTGATCTTGAGCCAACATGCTTCCTATTGTATCATCCGAAGTCGATATATATAAAATCAGGGGTTCCTCTGGCTTAGGAGGAGTCATGAGTGGTGGCTTGGTTAGATAAGCTTTTATCTCATCAAACATCTTTTGATGCACCACAGTCCAAGTGAATTCTTTGCTTCCCTTAAGAGACAACCTCTAAGGCCGGAGTTTCCTAGCTGTATTTGCCATGCCTGATCAGTCTCTAAATCTCCATATGGTCCTCAGTGGAGGATTTTCTAGGATTGCCTTAGCTTTGTTTTTCTCAATCTCCACACCCCTTTGATGAACTAAGAAACCTAAGAAATTACCGACAGAGACCCCAAAAGCACATTTTAAGGGATTCATTTTTAGCTGGTATTGCCTCATCCTTTCAAAAGATTGCCTTAAGTTTGCCAAGTGTTGCTCCTCTTGCTAAGATCGGACCACCACATCATCTATGTATACCACCATAAATTTACCTAATAAATCATGAAAAGATGGCATTTATTTCCCTCTTGTATGTGGCTCAAATATTCTCTAAGCCGAAAGGCTTTACTACCTATTCATATGCTCTAATCAGTCCAGAACACCTGAAGGCTATCTTGCTTACACCTCCTTTAGTGATCTTAATTTGATTGTAGCCCAAATTCCCATCCATAAATTTCAAAATAGTATTTCCAACAGCTAAATCAATCAATACATCGGCTATGGGTATAGGACACTTACCCTTGGGAGTTGCAGTGTTCAAGTTTCTGAAATCGATGCATATTCTCAACTTTCTATTCTTTTTTACCATTGAGACTATATTTGAGAGCCATTCCGTGTAAACCAAAGGTTATATGAACCCTTCCTTGAGCAACCTCTCAATTTCTCGTTTGATTAGTTCTTCAACTTCAGGAGAAATCCCTCTCATGAGTTGTTTGAATGGCTTGAAATCTGGCTTGATGGGTAGCTTATGCTTAACTAGCTCCCTTACTAGTCCTAGCATTTTGTCATAGGTCTAAGCGAAGTAATCTTTGAACTCTCTCAAAAGGGCTATAAGCTTTTCTTCAAACTTGGGGGATAACCTAGGCTTATGAAAATAGGTCATGGGTCAGCCTCTGGCCCTATGTTGATTTCTTTCAGTAGATCTTGGACCTCCTCTGATTCATCCCATAGCTTCTTACTTACTACTCAAGATCTTTAAACTTTAGGGTTGCTATGGGATCTTTCCCTTCATCTTCATGGATGCACTCGACCGAAAATACTTGCTCCTTAAATAGATTGCGATGCCTGAGAATAACCTCCATTTACCTATTAGAGATTCTATTTATAGATTAACTGGAGGGAGATGCCTGGTCAATTGCTCAAACTATCTTTGGCTGAGATAATTGGTCAACCACTACCATCTTCATATCCAACTTCCTTTCAAGGTTAAAGATCAGAGTCTTTGACCCAGCATCATAATAAACTGCGTTCAAAAAGTGTACCTCTTGTCCAAAAGGATTAGGATTTGCGTGCACTATCTCAACATAATTATACCTGAAGAGAATCAAAATTTTGTGCATGCTTGAAGGAATGCAAAAGTTATAATGAATCCAATCCTTTATGAGCAAAAGATTATAGTTAACTTAAGCATCAACCATATAACAATTGGTTGGCTGAGTTTTCCTATCGACTTTGAGTTGTTTGGTTACAAACCCTTCTAGCAGTGTCTCATCCCCCTCAAAGTGATGTAAGGAATGCTCGAACTGTTCAACATCTTGGGAATATAGACTCAATTTTTTGAATGTCTTTAAGGGAAAAATATCGACCTTCACTCCGTTATCCACCATGACATTATTTGCAGGGATCCCATTCACCTCAGCCTTGATATAGATTGGACTGATATGGTTAGCTAGACACCTTTGGGGCTCCTCCATGATGATTGAGAGTGGTTGTTGTGCTCCTTTATCAACAACATCAGCCTTTAACACATCTCCATCCAGGGTAGCCTGCTGGCCGGGCTTTGCTTGAACTTCTTTTGAGAGCACGATAACTATATTGGGATCTTTTTTCTCTTCAAGAACATGGGTAATGGTAACCATATGGATATTGAGCCTCCTAATCATCTTAGGTTCTTCCACTTTCTCTTTCTCTTCCAATTTTACATCCCTAGGACGTTGGTCTTTTAACCACACTTCATGCCTTATCCTATTAATGTTCACTTGCGGGTTGAACCTTAGAACTCTCCTCAAAGGGATGCTTTCCTTAGAATTTCTCACTCTGGGGCTTATTTTGAGGTTTCTCTAACAGATATGTTTGGTACTAGGGTTTCTCCTCCCGAGCTCTCTGATCTTGGAGTCTTTTTTCATATCCCTCCCCTTTTGTTCGATTACCCTTTGGTGATCAACACTTTGCACATTACTCTAAGAGGTGCCTATTGTCAAAGTCCCTTCTTTCATCAGCCTCCTTAAAAAGTCATTGATCTCTGATGACCAATTTTCATTCAACCTTCTCAATGGGGACCCTGTTCCTCTCCTGCATTTCGGCATGATGCTCAGCCTCTTTCCTTTCCTTCTCTTCCTAGTATTTATCTTCTTATTCCCAAGCCTTCATTTTTCTATCTCACAAATTCGCCCTCTTCTTAGTATCAGTCCTCACATCTATTTGGAGCCTTTCCATTTATTGTTGCCTTTGTAACCTTTATTTCTAAGTACAAGTTAGGATTGGCCTTTGGTTCCTTCTGCTATGACCAATTCGGGAGAAGACACCACTGGAGCTTGAAGCTTTCGGAGTTAGGCTAATGTTGCTCCCATTTTTTTTACCTTTTTGGGCTTGGGTTTCAAGGTCTGAGGCACCCTCTCCTCTAGAACATGTTTCCTTTTTTACTTTTGGAAGATGTTTGACTTTTAGTGCCTCGGGAAGGGGTTTTGCCCTTATCACTTCCACATAGCTTCTCTCCCCAGGTTGGCTTGGGAATTATAGCCTTTAATTAATGGATTTCACAAGATATTTGAGCCTCTTATGAATGGGACACTTTTCCTCAACTCGGGTTAACGCTTGTCTATTCTCTCGAGTTTGAGGTAAGGGAGAGACTTCTTTCATTTTAGAGATATCCTCTTGCTCCACCCTAAAATTTGGGCAAGTCAAGCATACTTCATAGCCCACTTTCCCACTTTTAAAGGCATCCTTCTTTGAAGTCCCTTGATTGAGGTCAAGCTTGATCCTAGGCTGATCAATATGATTCTACGACCATCCTGGTCCCAAAGGAGTGATAGTAACCATCCCTATTTTGATGCCAACTATAGACCCTTTAGGGAATGAATTTGTCTCGACAACGGTTTTATCTTTCCCGGGGAATACGTTGGCCTTCCTTAATGGCTTTTTACATCACATTTACGAAGTTGATGTAATTTTTGGTGTAGTGTCAATCCACATTATGCCACTTTTAGTACATACCCGGCCTTTGTCAGGGAGCAGGATCACATGCCCTGCACTTAGCTCAATTTGGCCTTCTTTTAAGAGCAGGTTAAATATTTCCTCAGCCTTAGAGATATCAAAGGAATAATCCTTAGGCAATTTATTTGTGTCCTACTTCTTCTTGTGTTGAGGCCTTGGTGCATGGCATGAAAATGAAACCCCAGGCTTTAAGTCAGCCACACACACATCAACTTCTTCCACAAACTCAAACTCGTCATTAGGGTCGAGTATGCCATAGGAACTTTGTAATAGGGTTGAGTGGGCTTATTTTGTTATTTTTCTTTGAGCAATCGCTCATAACGCATCACTCGGTCAAAGAGATCATAAAAATCATAAAACTTAGTTTTCATAAACTATTTTCTAATGGCCATGTTCATCTAGCCAAAGGCTAGCTCCACTAGTTCTGATTCAGGGACCTGTGAACCCTTAATTTTGCACCTCTAGAATTGTCAGTTGTCTGATTACTCTCAAGGGATTGGAAACCTAATAGGGTGGCAACACCCCTTGTTGCTTGCACCATGGAAATTTTGCAAGTGTTTACATGGAAATTTTGCATATTTTTGAGGAAATAGTCATATTTTGGCTCCATTGCATCCAGCTCGTTAATATGAGCCCTACAGATCTGACCGAGCTTAAATCAAACTTCAAACGGACCTAGAAAACCTAAAAAACTGAATTCGATCGGACCGAACCAGACCTAGAAAATCAGGCCCATGAAGAACCCAAGCCCAAAACGACAGACGCATGCTTAAACTACTTCACGCATGTGTGAAGCCTTTAAAGCATGCATCAAGCCCTTCACACATGCGTGAGGGCCCACGCGCATAAGTGGAGCGTGTGACACACGTGCCAGTCAATTTAGGATTTTCTAATTCATTTTTTTATAAATTCGACCCTCCAGAACAGACCCGGATTTTGACCTTTTTACGCTTTTTTTTTTCAGTTTACAGAACACACTCCATAAACATCTACAAACATCAGTTTTATACAATTTCACATCATTTCGAGTCTCAAAAACACCATTTTCAGACTAGCGACACTACAAAAGCTCCAGTTTCAGACACTACAGACAATCAATCCGTCCAATCAGTATTCAATCCAGCCTATCCTAGCACAGTCCAGGCATTCAATCATTTCTCTTTGAACATAATAGAGACCCACTCTGGCTTCATCAAACCATTAAAACTCTAGTTCTTAAACTATACAAAAAGGTAAATATAGTATAATATGCTTTTTACCTTCAATCTTATAATTGTTTTAAGCCTTTTAAATCAGACCTAAGATATGCTTTTCAATCATTCATTTTGAGCCATTTAATTTAGATTAAGACAATTTTATGAATATCATTTTCTTAATTAAAATCAATAAACCCTAAAATCTATTTAGGTACAACACACATACAAATTTATTTTTCATTAATCAAGTTCAGAATTGATTAATAGCCTTTTTAGTTAATTATTTTTAATAATTAAAATCAATTAGCTACTGAATTAATAACCACCCCATTGTTATCAAAACAATCCCCACCCATCGCGAGAAAGGAAAATGGCATAGGGTTTGATTCCCATTCAAAGGGATACGCCGGCAAGCCTTCCACAGCTTCAACTCTAAACCTTTTCTTCTATTTGTTATTTTTATTGTTATTTGTTTCATTATTATGTTATTCCATTGTTTGTCTATTAAAATTTGCTTGTTGTGCAAATTGTTTATATTTTCATGTTCTATGTGATGTATGACTTTAGGGAACGTGTGCTCCTCCCAGATCATAAGACTGGAGGGGAGATCCCCTGATTTATCAATTTTTCTTATATTATTTTATTCACTTTATTTGGGGTGTTGTGCCTTTCCTAGGACCTGGAGTGGACTAAAGGAAGAACACTTAGCAAAATCACTTGTCTTTACTGCTTTATGGATGTCATTTGCATAACTGGAATGTCCATGCATTCATCTGATATAAATGCTCATGCATACAAGAAAATCCAATTTTAACTGAACTTGCATGATATTTCAGGCCAAAATCTTATTTTAATTAAAATGGTACAAAACTATTTTCTTTAAAATGTTTTTCAGATCATGAACCCCCGAACCCCCTTTGGTTCCAAAAGTACTAGCTTTTTCAATTGGGTCGAAAACTAAACTTTTTGTAAAATGGAGTTAAAATTAAAAGGTTTCTTCATCATCTTAAAATAAAATTGATTTTTCTAAAAGGTTAAGTGGTGACTCTAATCACTTCTCACACAAACGTGCACTCGGACATATGTGGATGCACACATGTGGGAACCCGATCCACAATCCGAGATGCCTCAGAAGCACAATCTGAAATGTTTCCCACAGGCGTTACAGATGGTTAGCAAGCATGCTATTTGAGGGGAAATCCTACGGGCCATTCAGGCGGGGCCTCATAGTTAGCAACTCCACTGGGACCGTTTGGTAAACTGACCAAAAACTAAGTGGGTTATTTTTTTAATAACAAAATTTTGGCCTAAAATCATGCAAAAGTAAGTTCTCAGCCATCACTTCCAATGCACCTATATATTAGGAAAATCTTAATAGAGAGTACTACTGAGTGACCCTCCTTCCTTAGGACTGCTTTGCCAATAGCGAAATCATCCAACTCCAAGGTGCCCCAGCTGATTCTTTCAGTTGGAATAATGAGGTATATATAGCCATTTGACCCACGTGCGCCTCCTTGCTCCACTTGCAGTTAGGTGTGTTGAGACCTCTAGCCGATGCGGAACCACTAAACCATCAAGCCGTCATGTAATGATTTGAGTTTACCTTAGGTCCTATGTACCCTAATAAACCCTCTATTACTATTATCATGAAACCTTTTTCATTCATGCATGCATACATGCATCACTACATCTAAAAAAATTGAAAGTTGGACAAAGTGTACTATTCTAGATAAAAAAACCAAACCTTTCAAAATACCTTTCTCTTTAGTTGCTTACACCTAGCTTTACCTTATTTCTTTCAAAAGCTGATACTCTATTTTCTTTCCCTTTGCCTAAAAGGTTACCATGTCAATCAGAGACAACCTCATCCCATCTCCTGCTGTTGATGCCATCGCTACCGGTGCTCCCACTGGCACCTCTACTGGTGTCTCCATTGCTCCACCTGCTACATATGCATCTATCGACCTTACTGGTTGCCTTTATGTAGAGACAAGAAGATGCTATGAAAGGATAACATGAGACTCTCATTGCAATGATGCAAACAAGAACAAGCTATCCTAGGCAAAGTTCAGACCATGTTGAGTCAAATGGGGATCCATCCCACTAATCATACTTCCACTACTTTGGACTCCTTAGCAGATGAGGTCATTGTCCTGAATCCACAATCTAGTCATGGAAATACTAGCCCCATCATCCCTGTTGTAGATCCTTTCTCAAAAGGGGTTGAAGAGAATTCACTTATCAAGACCATGATCAAGAAGTATCAGGAGATGGAAAAGGACCTTCAAGCACTAAAGAAGAAAGAGAAGGTCCTGGATGTGAAGGCATTGAGTCTCTGCCCCCAAGCTAGGCTTCCTCCGAAGTTCCAAATGTAGCATTTTGAAAAGTTCAAGGGTACTTTTTATCCCAAAACTTAGTTGAGAATTTATGATGGCACACTCTGACCTTTGGGAGTTCAAGATGAGCTCCTTGCTCAGCTCTTCCAAAATTCACTCATTGGCGTGGGTCTGACCTGGTTCGTACAATTAGAGGTTTCCAAGAAACAGACATGGGAGTCCATCTATACTGAGTTTGTGAAGCAATACTCATATAACCAAGAGGTTGACGTCAAAAGAAGGGACCTTGAGACAACCTAAGGAGACCTTCTCTACCTTTATTTCTATTTGGAGGAAAAAAGCCTCCTAAATGGTTAGCAAGCCAACTAACCCTTAACAAATTGATATAGTTGTCAAGAACTTATTACCTGTGTTTTGAGACAGAATGATAACACAACATTTTCATGATTTCAAGGCTTTGGTTGTTGTTGTTTCTCGCCTTGAAGATTCAATAGAATCTAGCCTCATTAATGATGAAACTCATGCCTTATCCTCTCATTTTAAAAAATCCTCTAGTACACAGAAAGATAGTGGGGCTAATGTAATTACAGCCCACAAATCACTCTAGATACAAAGAAGGGAGTTTTCTAACTTAAAGGGGTTAACATTGAGCTACCTCTTGATACAATTCCTAGAAAAGAATGCTTTTAAACCACTAGAGCCCAAGCAAATTCCTATCCATTGTCCAAAAACTTTAACATGAATGAGACTTGTGACTATCACCAAGGGTCAAGGCATAAAACTAACGATTGCAAGGCCCTTCTCCATAAAATTCAAGATCTCATCGATGAGAAAAAGATCCTGCTATCTGAAGTTAATATTGGCACTAATCCCCTCCTTGAACATAATGTCAATGTAATACTTAATGAATTTAAGGAGGGTGACTCAACTAATCTCATAACTAATGCCATGCCATTAAGCAATTTCCATTACACCAGAGATGACCAATCTTTCTTAGAAAGGTCACTCTCCCCAAATTTCTCACCTTTAATTGGCCAAACTTCCTTAGTGAGGTCAATTCACCACGATTACTACTGTGTCATCATAGACCTGAGGCATTTGGGCTAAGAAATAGATGTTATAACCAAAAGTGGCTAGATCACTCTAGCTCCTACTATAGCATTATCTTCAAGCCAACTAGTGACTCAGAACAAAGGGACTCTTGAACTTAACGATGAGCCCATATTGAAACAGCTGAAGAAGACACAAGTTAATATCTCAATCTGGAATTTACTCTTGTTTTCATATCCTTATCGCCAAGCTCTTTGTAAGGCGTTGAGTCAAACTCAGACATTACCTGAAATCTCCCCTGAGACTTTGATTGCATCGATTACTAGTGTCATAAAGGGTACTACTATCTCTTTTTCTAAGAATGAGATTCTGCCTGGGGTCCTCATAATGATGCTATGTACATCACTATTATAACAGGGGAGAAGATTATCCCTATGACCTTAATTGATAATGGGTACGCACTGATTGTCTTCCATTTAAAGGTTGCAAGTTGCTTGGGGGTAAGTGCCATTGATTTCACTCCTTCAAACCAAATTGTAAGGGCTTATGACAACTCCAAAAGAGAGGTACTTAGGGTGGCTACACTGACCATCACCATATGCCCAACTACTTTCAAAGTACCTTTCCAAATTATTAATGTACCGCCATGCTTCAATCTACTCCTGGGTAGGCCTTGGATCCATCAGGCCAAAGATGTACAGTCTACTGTACACCAAAGGGTCAAGTTCCCATTCAAAGGTGGCATTGTTACCACTAAGGATGATCTATGGAGATCCAACTTGAGTTGTTGGCATATCTTTTATCCGGCTTCTCATTTTTTCAATTCATTCACACTATGGAGAATCTGAAAGAGCCACTTACATTGGATTTCGATCCTTACTGCAACCTAATGTTTGGGAATATTCTCAAACACATGGCCTATTTTTCTGGTATGGGCCTAAGTAATAATTAGTAAGGTATCAAGTCCTTTAATGAGTACGCCACACCTATTCTACCATTTAGCATGTGCTATAAGCCAACTGATGATGAACTTGAGGAAGAAAAGGCACGAGAATGAAAGAACTCTGTAATTTCCAAAAAGGGGGTGAAGTCGATATCATCCTCAGGCCCTACTTCAGAACCTTGAATGGTTACTTTGTCAATGAGGGAGAGATTGTTCCTTACTACTCTTTCCCCTAACCATGGACCTGTCCTATCACAGGAATCAAAATTCCTGGATTTGAGCTGTTCTCTAATGTGAAACTGACCACTGAAGATTGCCAGCATGTGTACTACCTGGAAAATGATTATGAGGCGAACATGAAAGCAAGCCTCTTTGGCATCATAGCTATTTTCACTAACAAGGAGGAAAAATCTGACCTCCTTAATATGATCAAACCTGCCAAGGAAAAACTGAAGAACTAGTGTTTTGATGTGAGTCCATTTGAAGCAGTTGAATCTGAGACTAAACAAGAAGCTGAAGCTAATTTTGAATCAGACAATAGTTCTGAGTCTCCCTCTTCTAAGTCTGAATCTAAAAATGATGTAATAGGTCCACTGGGATTTAACAATGAATATGATGTAACCGTGGACTTTTCTCCCATTTCTATTAATAAGACATCCAAGTTTTCTTGTTACGAGCCTGTTTCCTTGTTTTCTTTTGTTGTTCCAATTGATGAATCTAACCTCAAACAAATAGAAAAAGAGAATAAAATAATAAATGAAATAAAATATGCAGTTAAAGAGCCCATAAACACTAGAACTCATGACATGCTTAAAAATACATACATTGCATCTACATGCTCAAACAAAAGGGACACCGAGTCTATCGCCAAAAGATTTGAAGATTGTTTCACCTGGAAGCCAAGTGACATGACCAGACTAGATCTAAGCAACATCTTCCACATGATTCCAACCTATCCAGATAGCAAGCCTATCAAATAGAAGCTCAGATGCATAAAGCCTATCTAGTTTATACCAATCAAAGAAGAAGTAGCTAAATAGCTTGCTCACAGATTTATTGAGCCAATCAAATACATATCTTGGTTGGTAAACATTATCCCAATATCAAAGAATGATAGAAAAGTCAGAATCTGTGTGGATTATCGAAACTTGAATAAGGCATGCCCCAAGGATGATTTTCCATTACCTCACATAGACCTCTTGGTCAACTCATTAGCCGATTCAAAGATGGTTTCCTTAAACGATCTATCTGTGGGGTACAATCAGATCCTGGTTCATCCTCTAGACATGGAAAAAATAGCTTTCATCATAGATGGGGTACCTACTGCTACAGAGTAATGGCATTCGGGTTAAAGAATACTGAAGCCACTTATTAGAGAATGGCTACTACAATCTTTCATGACTTAATGCATAAAGATGTGGAGGTCTACGTCGATGACATGGTCATTAAAGGTGCAACCCTTGAGCTACATCTATAAGCACTTGAGAAGTTGTTCCTTAGACTTCGACAATACAATCTCAAATTAAATCCTAACAAGTGCATATTTGAAACCTCATTTGCAGAATTCCTCGGTTACATGGTTAGCAAGAAAGGCATAGAAGTTGATTCAGCTAAGTCTAAAGGCATCCTTGACATGCCACCTCCTAAAATTGAAAAGGAGATAAGAGGCTTCCTTAGCCATCTTAAATATATCAGTTGGTTCACTCACCAACTAGCCGACACCTGCGGCCCAATATTCGACTTACGAAAAAAGAATTCCTCTAAGCAATGGAATGAGGAGTGTCGAAAGTCCTTTGAACATATCAAGAAGTATCTGCTGAGTCCACCAATCGTACAGTTTCCTAGGCCCGATCAACCTTTACTGCTCTACTTAACTATCACTGAAGAAGCCATGAGAGCAATTCTGGCTCAGAAAACTCCAAAATTACATAAAGAGAATGTCGTTTATTACTTGAGTTTGAGAATTCTAACACACAAACTCAAGTACAAGTACATTAAGAAGCTCTAGTCTGGGTCTATCACAAATTCAGACATTATCTGAGGGCATACATCACCCTCTCAAATACCTTATTGAAAACACTATCTTAGACAACAAGATGGCTAGAGGGATGGAAGTCCTCATAGCTTATAACCTCAAGTACTTTTAAAGAAAATCCATCAAAGGCAGCATCATTACTTATCAACAGGTTGCTGCCCCAACTGATGATCATTGGGACGAACCAAAATTTCCTGATGAGGACATACTATTCTTAGAAACTGACATATGACAATTGTACTTTGATTGAGCCATAAATAACAAAGGTTATGGTGCTAGCTTAGTGTTCTTTACGCTTACCGGCAAAAGTTTACCTCTTGCAATTAAACTGGATTTTGAAGTAACTAATAATGAACTTAAATATGAAGCATGTGTGTCTGGGTTAGACGCAACTCTCTAGATTGGCATTAGAAACTTAGAAGTCAATGGTGACTCCAACCTCATCATCTTACAGGTCTTAGGTAAATGGAAAGTTAGAGAGGAATGTTTGGTTCCTTACCATAAGTGCTTTGACGAGTTGGCCAATAAGTTCGACACATTATCATTCAACTACCTTCTAAGGGCTCACAATAGATTTGCCAATGCACTGGCAACTCTAGTATCAATGATAGAGATACGTGATGGGTTTATTATCCATCCTATCTTAATAACCATCAAACGCCAATCGAGTTTTCAAAATCATTGCTTGAGTATTCAAGTTGAAGAGAAACCATGGTACTGGGACATCTACATCTATCTCACCAAAGGTGAATATCCTGAAGGTGCCTCCAAATAAGAAAGGAGAATCCATAGACAACTTGCTAGTGAATACATCACCAGAGGTGATATTCTTTATAAGAAAACAATGAATGGCATTCATCTAAGATGTGTTTTAGACGAGGAAGCCAATAAGATCATGGAAGAAATCCATAGTGGAACAGACGACACCCACATGAATGGTTGAGCCTTATCCAAGATAAATCATAAACCAAGGTATTACTAGCTCACCATGAATGGAGACTATGCACAATATGCTCGAAAGTTCTCAAAGTGTCAAAACTATGCAAAGCTCTAGAAGCTTCCTTCCTCAACCCTCAATCCAATCTCCACGCCTTGGCCTTTTTCTATTTTGGGCATAAATATCATTAGCTATATCTCATCCAAGTCATCTGCGAGCCACGAGTACATTCTGGTTGCTATAGATTATTTCACCAAGTGAGTTGAAGCTGGACCCTATCAAGTACTAGATTCGAATAAAGTGACCAAGTTCATCAAAACCAACATCATCTTAAGGTATGGTGTCCCATATAAAATCATTTTTTACAACAACTCCCACTTTCAGAAAGAGGTAGTCACTCTCTTAAAAAAAGAAAATATTAAGCATCATGTGTCTTGTCCATGCAGACCTCAAACCAATGGCCCTGTTGAAGCCACCAATAAAGCACTAAAAGAGATGCTTCAGAAAATGATTAGCAATCACAGAGGTTAGCACTTGCATCTTCCAAGTTCCCTCCTTGGGTATAGAATCACCTATAAGTCAGCTCCCAAAGCCACACCATACTCTTTCGTCTACGGAATGGAAGCAATCCTTCCCATAGAATTGGAAATTTAGATAGCTAGGGTTCTCAGAGAAGCTCGGATCTCTAAAATTGATTCACAATAGGCCTACTATGATCATCTCAATGAAATTGACAAGAAAGGGATGGAAGCACTCCACCATACATAGGACTACCAAATTAGACTGGCAAAGCATTTCAATAAACAGGTTTGAAGTCACAATCTTCAGGAAGGGGACATGGTTCTCAAAGAAATTAGGCAAGTTGTACAAGACCCTTGAGGAAAATTCAGACCTCCTTGGAGTGTCCCTTACATTATCAAGAAGATCATGATAGGCAGAGGCATCATCCTGATGGACATCGATGGCAATGAATTCAACCATCCGACAAACCTTGATCAACTCAAGAAGTACTATATCTAATGCTCTTATTGTATGAGCATGAATTCAAGAATCATTACCAAATAAGAACTACGTGGGCCTGATTCTCCAAATTACCATGTATTCAATTTTCAAATTATCTTTTGTAAGGAGATACGCAGGTAGCCTATACAAGCACGGTCCAAATCATTTAATAAAAACCAATGTTTCATTCTCATTCACAACTGGGCTCTTTAACATTATATGCAAGAGTTAAAAAGAACAAATAAACATAAAAAAAAAAAAGAATGAAACCTGCTAAGTTGAAAACCCAAACAGGTGGTTTAGGCAAAAATTAGGGTACAACCTACTAGACTGAAAATTGAAAAGGCGGTCTAAGAACAAATCAAGGAAGCTCACTAAATTGAAAACCCAAAAGGATAGCTTAGGTAAAAATTAGAGCTTAATAAATAAAACAAAATGTTTATTAAGGTCTTATTCATCTTTTAAAACAACCAAAAAAAAGTATTGAAATAAAAAATAAAACAAATAAAAGTCTTCTTTTTCTAAAGTCTAGACTCAGATTCAACCCTCAATCTTAGTCATAATAGCAACTCGCTTGACTTTCTCCTTTAACCAACAAGCTTCAATCCACCATGTGATGTACTCTGCATATCTACCATAATCATCACCAGGAATTACCATGTCCCTTGAATAGTCTATGATTAAATGCGAGAAGACAGCTCTAGCTACTCTGTTATTCATTGTGGTCACCTCAAACAAAGGGCCATCTAAGGGTAGATCCTAATCATGTCCCATCTGATGAAGAACTCTGGTAGCCTGATACCAAGACACATGATGAAATCCGAGCAAATACAGATACATAAAGCCTTAGATCCTTGGAATAAACCACTTAATAGTGTACCAATTAGGCCACCACAAAAGATCAAAAGGACTCAGCTCTAGAAGCTAGCTAATCCATTCTTGCTCAAAGTCTAAACGAAAGACAACCTTTATAGTGTGATACTAAGCAGCAGAATACTCTGGTTTATTAGGTCCAGGAACAATCCTAAGATGATCCCTTAACCAAATCTAAAAGGCAAGTTAATACAAATCAGAATGCCCTGAAAGATGCGCTAAAACAAAAAAAGCATAAAAGGATCCAAATACTTGAAGCAGAAGCAGACTGATAGTCCAAGGTTTTTTGGATCTATAATAATGATCCAAGCTCAGCAGTGTCTCAGCTAAAATCATCCCCATAATCGACTTACCCTCGCCCATCTGAAGTATCAGCCCAGCTATCCTTGCATCCCCGAGGCCAATAGGGCCCATAAAAATATAACCAGCAGTTAGTGCGAAAGCATAGGCCCTCAACCTTCGAGCCATCCAAACAAATTCATCCTTTGACTCCTCTCAAAACATAAAGTCCAATGCAAGCAGGGCAACCAAATCGTCTCTCACTAAGCCTGAAGCAGCCTCTGTGCTCAAATCCAACATCTTTTTGAACAAGTTGAAATAGCCCTCCTGCTCAACTGGAATAGCTGCAATAGCCTCGGTATTCATTCCCAACAGAAATGAAAGCTCCTTACAAGTTGGACACATCTCGTCCATGCCAGCCCCAAAATGAAACACATGGTCAACGGGGTCCCAAAACTGCATACAAGCATTAAGAAAATCTCATTCAATTTTCACACCCTTAAGGGTCGGTAGAGCAGACATACCATATCTCCCGAGGTTGATCCTCTGCACTCTATCCAGTTTGAGACACCATCCATGCATCACATGGCTGAAAAAGGGCTTCATATTTGGGCAAAAAGAAAAGAATCTGACTTTTTCAACAAAATAATTTTACTCCCAGTGATTTTTCGCAAAATTTGAATTTTTTTTGAATTTTCATAATAGTTAAAAAGAATTGCAGAATGCAAACAAAAATTGTGAAATTGTTTGTACAAAATCCCACAACTAGGGCCCAAATACAGTCAAGAATATTCATGCATCATCCATAGCATGCATCTCATGCATCTCCCTCCAATTACTGGCAATATATATATGGGGGCATCCTCTCGAATGAGTCTTCACCCCAATGCAAAAGTATTACAACTATCTGTCAAAGCCCAGAATCTCACAATCCCAACATTTGACATAGCTTCACTATCATCAAAATCATCTTCTGCTCGAAGCTAATTTAGATAAGGGGGAAGCTGTGAACCCTTAATTTTACACCGCTAGAATTACCGATTATCTCATGACTCTCAAGGGATTGGAAACCTAATGGGTTCAAGGGGTAGCACCCATTGTTGCTTAGGCACCATTGCTTTAGGCTCAATAATACGAGGCCAACGGATCTGACCGGGCTCAAATCAAACTTCAAACGGACCCAGAAAATTAGGCCCAAGAATAACCCTGGCTTAAAATGACAGATGCATGCTTAAATGACTTCACACATGTGTGAAGACTTCAACTTATGCGTCAAGCCCTTCTTACATACGTGAAGGCCCACGCGCATGCGTGGAGCATGTAATGCACACGTCAGTCAATATAGGATTTTCTGATTTGTTTTTCTATAAATTTGACCCTCCAAAACATACCCATGTTCCGTCCTTTTTATGCATTTTTTCCAGTTTACAAAACACTACAAACACATTACCAAACATCGATTTTATTCAATATCATATCATTCTGAGTCTAAAAAACATCATTTTCAGACTACAGACACTCGGGTTCCAAACAATATAGATCCTATCACCATTCAATCCATCCTATCTTAGCATAGTCTAGGCATTCAATCATTCCTCTCTAAACACAATGGAGACCCGCTTTAGCTTCATCAAACCATTAGAACCTACAGTTCCCAAACCACGCAAAAAGGTAAATACGGTATAGTATTCTTTTTACCTTTAATCTTATAATTATTTTAAGCCCCTTAATTCAGACATAAGGCATGCTTTTCAGTCATTCATTTTGGGCCCTTTAATTCAGATTAAGGCAATTTTATGAATATCATTTTCTTAATTAAAATCAAAAAACCCTAAAATCTGTTTAGGTACAACACACATCCAAAATCATTTTTCATTAATCAAGTTTAGAATTTATTAATAGTCTTTTTGGTTAATTATTTTTAATAATTAAAATTAATTAGCTACTGAACCAACAACCACCCCATTGTTATCAGAACAACCCCCACCATTGGGGAGAATAGAGAATGGTGTGGGGTTTTATTCTCATTCAAAGGGATACGTCGGCAAGCCTTCTAGGGCTTCAACTCCAAACCTCTCCTTCCTTTTGTTATTTTTATTGTTATTTGTTTTATTACTATGTTATTCTATTATTTGTCTGTTCAAATTTGTTCATTGTGCAAATTGTTTATATTTTCATGTTCTATGTGATGGATGACTTTAGGGAATGTGTACTCCTCTCATATCATAAGACTGGAGGGGAGATCCCTTAATTTATTAGTTTTCCTTGTATTATTTTATTCACTTTATTTAAGGTGTTGTGCCTTCCCTAGAACCTGAAGTGGTCTAAAGGAAGGACCTTTGGCAAAATTGCTTGTCTTTACTGCTTTATGGATGTCATTTGCATAACTCGCATGTTCATACATTCATCTGATATAAATGCTCATGCATACACAAAAATCCAAATTTAACTAATCTTGTATGATATTTGGGGCCAAAATCTTGTTTTAATTAAAATGGTACAAAACTATTTTCTTTAAAATATTTTTCAGATCATGAACCCCCAAACCCTCTTTGGTTCCAAAAGGACTAGCTTTTTCAATTTGGTAGAAAATTGAAGTTTTTCTAAAATGGTGTTAAAATCAAAAGGTTTCTTAATCACCTTAGAATAAAATTGATTTTTCTAAAAGGTTAAGTGGCGACTCTAATCACTTCACACACAACGTGCACTCCAACGGACACATGTGGATGCATAAATGTGGGAACCCGATCCACAATCCATGACGCCTTGGAAGTACAATCCGAAAGGTTTCCTCCAAGCCTTGCAAAAGGTCCATAGACATTCACTTCGAGTGGAAATCCCATAAGTTGTTCGGGTGGGGCCTCACAAGACCCTGGTAGGGCATTGGGTTTTTAGCTTCCTAAACTTTTACATATATTTCTCAATGGCTTTTCTAGGGTTCTGAGTCCTTGTAAGGTCGCCGAGTTACATTTGGTTCCGGGTTGTAGAATTCATCAATAAAAACCCAAACCATCTCTTCCTAGGTATGAATACTTTCTGTCTATAGCAGGCTATACCATTTAAAAGCGGTACCTATGAAAGAGTTAGCAAACATTCAAAGCTTGATAAATCTGTTGGATTAGGCCTCCCCACATTGTACGGTAAACTGAAAGAGATGTTCCCTTATACTGACGTTACCATTACCAGAGAATAATGTGAACTCTAGGGTCTTGTATCCCCTTAGGAATGGGTAAAATACATCAATGTGCTCAGGATAGGGTTGCCCATAAAATTCCCTGGGAGGCCTTTATACCTGCACTCCATTATCTATAGCTGCCTGGCCAGCTCATTTTGATCCTAGTGCCCTTAGTTCTGACGTCCAGGGTTTGGTAATTGTGGCTATGGAAAAGCCTCCATTTGCGGTCCTTGAGGTGAAGGAGTGCTTGATGTTAGATCGAAGGTGACACAAGAGCCTAGACCAATGGTGGGATAGACTTTTATGGTTGTTGATATCGGCCTGGGTCTTCATGATTGTGTCCCTGGCTGATATTATGAACTTGAGGGGGTATAGCTAGGTGTTGCTAATATCATCCCTGGTTATTTTATTGGTACCCTTGGTCAATATTTTTAATTAAGGGAGTTACATGTTGTGGCTGATATTGGCCTGGGTCTTTTGGTTGTCATCCATGGTCGATATTCAATCTTTGAGCTATTTGTACTTACCCATACTGCAACTCATTTGGGATTAGTGGTGACCGATTCTATTGTGGAGGGGTTCCCTAGTTGGCCATAAAATTATTATACCTCCTTCTAAGTAGGTTGTTGAAATTTACAACTGACTTATAGAAAGTCAGAATTGTGTTGTGTGCTCTATTCTGTGCACCCATGGTTTCTTCAAGGAGAGGATGCATGACTTGAGCCATTTGATTCATCAGGCCTATATACATATCCATGTTTATAGTAACTACGGCTACTCCAATGGCATTGATATTGATGTCGAATAAGGATCTCGGTTTGGGTGGCTCGATGTCGTGATTATATTCATCCTCAATTTACCTGCCATATTATAATTTTAAGGAAGTCCAACTAGGCATGCAAATTCTGTTTGCATCAGAATTTGAGTCCTGAGCATTTTAGGACATTTGAGATGGGTTGTATCGGTCCAAATGTCCTCTGTCAGTTAAATTTGAGTTTTAGGGTTCTCCATATTAGTTTAGGCAAGGTAAATATTAACAAACCAATAATATAGAAATCTAATGAAATGATAATATTGACCCAAATAGTTTAGATCCAAACAAATAATAGTTTTTGGTATTTTTTCTAAGTACAGAACAAGAGAAATATAAAATAAACCAAGGAAATACAAGTGTAAACCTAGGCTCTAATACGTGTCCTTGAAGCAAATGAGGGCATCTGTTCTGGTCTTTACTTCCAAGGATCTGCATGGATCAACCTTCCTAGATGTAGGAACCACCATCGCTGGGAACTCCTGATTCGAGATAGATGTGTGGTATGTAGGCCAAAGTCATCAACCCCTTCTACCAGTGGAGATATAGGCACTCGTAGTCACTCTCCGGGTGAAACAACAGCTGTCATTGGGATTGAAAAATAGCTAAGTTGTAACTACTCTTAGGGTTCTTTGCCAGGGAAAAAAGATAGGTTTTGAGTGTTGAAGAGTGTATCCTTTAACCCTAGGAATTAGAGTCTTTTATATAATTTTTTTCTCTAAGATGGAGTCTTGCCCTGTGGATCTCTATAATGGACTTAGGCTTAAAACTTTGGCCTCTGGTCTTAGGCCTTGAATTGAGAGACTTCAGAAGGGATAAGTATGGATTTGTGGATTTATAAGCTGGACCCTTAGAGAATGGGCTTCAGATAGCCTTGACCCGGGAGTGCTAGAGGGACTCTTGGCACTAGACTGAATCTCTTACCCAGGGCCTTGAAAATGATGGCCTGATAAAGCCTGGCCCATGGATTTGAAATGATGTATGATCCATGGTTGATTTTGGGATGGCCTCTGAGATTGGACTCTTAACCTTAAAATCTCGTCATAGGCTCAAATATTAAGCCTAAATCATAGGCTTGAGGCCTTCACTTACCCATGGAGTGATTGAAAGCCACTTCAGGTACAAGGCCCGTGGTTCATGTTTCTCACCATGGGCTTCCAATTATGGGCCTAGAATATCTCTCACCCAAGGATTCAATCTGAGATTCTGATTTATAGGCCTAAGATGATCAATGAATTTTTGGAGATCAACCCTTCTGGACCT
The DNA here is from genome assembly GCA_948294925.1 of Codiaeum variegatum. Taxonomy (NCBI): domain Eukaryota; kingdom Viridiplantae; phylum Streptophyta; class Magnoliopsida; order Malpighiales; family Euphorbiaceae; genus Codiaeum; species Codiaeum variegatum. Next base: position 34,229 of record CAOJBK010006228.1, read on the forward strand.
GTATTAACATGTGTTTAACTTAATAGAGTCAATTAGTGGTGTTTTTTAGGATTCCAATAATTAATCAATTATAAGCCAACTTATGTACGTAGACTTCAATACCAAATGATACGGCCCTACATCAGTCTATTTCAAGACCAACTAGGGGTTCGAGATTAATCTGAGTCTTGCAAGTGTGCTAATCAATCCCCAAACCCCCTGAACCCTTAGAGACCTGGCCTGTTAGCCTTTAAGGTCCAGACGTCTGATAGAGACAGCTATCTACATCACTCATTAACTCTCTAGTCATGTCACAGTCCCATCAAGGGTAGTCTGTAGTCTACCTAAAGTGGAAACGTATCCCAGCTACAAGGATTCAACCCTATAAATACCTCTTAAAATGCCTCACACAGGTAAGTTAAGACAAGAAAAGTTAAGTCAAGACAAGTTATAATGCTCCAAAGCTACACTTAATCCATTTCTCAGAGTTCTCTCTTAACTCCTCTATCAAACTGACTTGACCGTCGAAGGGTTTATGCAAGACACCTGTCTGACTACCCTTGACTATTTTACTGTCTTACAGGATAATCCAATCCAACTAGAGGAATTCCATTCAAGCTTTGTGGATAGACATCCCGCATCATTGGCGCCGTCTGTGGGAAACATTGATTTTTCTTTCTTCTCTTCTTTCTCTAAGAATCGTTACACTGACAATTCTTTCTTTTATCATCATCTAAAACCTGCATAAATAGCTCTCAAAATGGAATACATCCACAATGAAACCTACAACATGGAGGATAGTCCTCCACCTTCCAACACCACTCAAACAACAAACACTCTTGCAAACACCAAGATCCCAGTAGTGGCCTGGACCAATCTAGCTACATCCCTATAGACTCTTCAAGGCCTCATGGGGTAACCTCAAATGCCTAGCTCCTCAACTCCAGCTACACAGCCCACACTACCTCTCACAACCCCATAATTAATGGTTACTTTACAGAACCTAGTCACTAATCTTGTCCCATTACTCCCACAACTCCAGCTAGCTCTAACACCTAACCTACCAGCCCAGCTTGGTAATGATCCAGCTACAGCAAGTAGAAGGTTAAACTTTAACACCCCCACTAGTGTAGAAACAAGGAGAGTGCCACCAAGCAGACCCATAAAAGGAAGAGGTGGAGTTAGATCGGTAGTAGAAATATCTAGAGAGGAAAGATTAGGAGATGGGAGCAAGAGGCCCAAAGAGGATGATAGAGGAGGAGGAAGAGATAGGCTTGTAGCTAGCAAAGCTAGACAAAGTAGAGGGGAAGATGACCGAAGGAGTCAATCCCGGGCTCCCAAAGTAAGTAAAAGAACCCTCATAAACATGAGCATCGAAGGGGGGGCAGATGACCAAGAAGCCTCAAGCCACCATGGCTCGAGTGTCATGTTGAGGGAAGAAATGAGGAGATATGTAGAAGAGATAACATGAGCCAAACCTAGCTAGAGAAGAGATTTCACTCTCAACCTGAGATTCTCATTCACTAGAAGGATCGATGAGTTTCAAATGCCTAAAAAGTTTATACAGCCATGGATGACGAAATATGATGGCAGTCTAGACCT
>CAOJBK010006253.1:0-10137 GCA_948294925.1 Codiaeum variegatum
CTGACTAAAGCTATGAGTCAGAAACAGTTGGAGTTTCATCTTGAGAAGATGGGATTAATATACTGTAATGAGCTGCTCTAGGATTAGCTCTAGTGCAAATGGGAAATTGTTAGACTTGTATGCCCTAGAGCTTATTGTAAATGTAATAATTGAATCCCCATGGCAATAAAATATATATTTTATTTAAATGAATTCCACATTTGGTATAAATTATTTATGTTCCATTAGTATTTTATATGAGAATCTATTTTTAAGATTTTAAGAATATGAGTGACAGATTCTCTTTGCCATTATACTATAAAATGTGTTTATGGTCATAGAAGTATCGATTGAAACATTGATAAGTCGGAAGATTATCATCATTGTTATCATCCATTGTAAGTATGTGATACTTATGGTAATGGAGGTAGTGAGTCTCATACTATAGACATATGATGTCGTGACAACATGTGGACTCTCATATGATGAGTAAGTTGAACAGGTGATGTTAGATGATGAATAAATGGGTTTTACCATAGTCAATATTTAATTGTCTAGGTCATAATAATGCATATAGTCCTTTGAATTAAGGTTTCATGTTATCTAATATATTGGTGGATATAGTAACTTCTACTAGCCACGCAGAGGTATATGGCATGTGGTGGCTGTACTTAGTGATATATTGAGATAAATGTTCTCTAAGAAAGAATTCATTAGCTTGGGTAAACAAGGAAGGAATCCTATAACTTCTAGTTATCCTTGATATGAAATCCTTGGCCAAGGTAGATGAGATTCACTAGAAAGTTATTGCTAATAGCAATTGAGAATATCAAGGAATAGAACTTAGAAGTGGTCATATGATCAAAGCATATAGGGTTTGACGAATCCATGACCCTAGCTAAGATCGAGAATCAATAATGAAGGGACTCGAGTGTATGGTAATTATGATCAATGGTCCATGTTATATATGGTCATTGACTTGATCGTCAATATTCATTCCTATTTAGGTAGTCGTGATATGTTATGCTAGATGTCACTCATAACTTACGGGACTTTGTATAAAATGGAATTCTATACATAGATAAAGGAAAAAGTGTTTTCCATAACTCATTGCTATTTAGGACATGAACCTAGAGAGTCACACACCGTAAAATATTGAGCAAGCATTGTGTAAGAATATTATACTTAATATTTAATTGAAGTATTCAATTAACTATTAATTATAATCGATTTGAACTTGTGATTAAATTAACAAAGACCTTAGCATGTGTTGAAGTTCATTTTAAAGGAGTGTATTCCAATTTAGTTAATTTTGTATAAGATACAAAACATCAAAGACTAAATTAAAAATGGGCTTGGTCTTAGGAGAAGCAATTAGTTATGAGATAACTAATTATGTAGGAATTCTCCACTAACCAAAAAGTGATGCCAACTCATACTCCACTAGCTTATGTCATGACAAGCGTTTTTATGCAATTCGATAAGTCATGACATGTGTCCTTGTTATTGGAGAAAAGTAGTGACTCACCAAGTTAGTGGAGGTTCTCTATAAGCTCCACCATATAAAAAGCAAAAGTTATTTTTTCCTAATAGTAAGTTAAGTAAAAAATACCTAAGCAAAAGTAATTTCCAGATTTAGTGTTAAGTGTGAGAGAGCTTTGAGGTGTTCAAGGACTTTCTCTTATTCTCTTACTTACTCGTAGTTCTAGGATTTTACCTAAGCTAAAGGAGTCCATGACTTAATACACTCTTATTTCCTAACTTGGAGTTGAGACTTGAGCCTAAGCAATAAGGGCAATCTAGAGAGCCAAGGAATCAAGTCTTACATCAAGTGCGAAGGGGATTCCAAACTAGCTTAAGCTTGGTGTGAGATATTTAGAGGTTTCGCATTTGAGGAGCTAAACAAAGGAGGAAGAAAAGATATTTGATACATTTCTTCTCTTCTTTGTTGTTTTTGTTTTTTGCTCAAAATTGGAAAGATCAAGTTTTATTGGGTGAATATGGTCCAAATGATGTTCAAGTGATTTCATCAAAGAGTTTAATTTAATCACATGAACCATTTTTGTTAAAAGAGTTTTAACAAAAGGTTTTATTGGAACTTAAATTGTTTTATGAGTTAATTAGTCTTTGAAACTACAACTTGTAAAACAGACCAAAAATTTAATTTTTTTCCACTTCTGCTGTGTGACTCATATTTCCCTCTAATAAAGACTTCTTAAGCGTACACACCTTATGTTCTTAACTAGAAACAACAAAAACAGGTGGTTGTTTCATATATATTTCCTCTTATAGGTTGCCATTTAAAAATATTATTTTTACATCCATTTGATTCACAATTAGGTTATAGCTATAAGTTAAAGCAATCAAAGCATGAATAGTGGAATTCTTAATCATTGATGAATAGGTATAAAAGAAATCAAAATTGAATTTTTGTGTGAACCCTTTAATTACTAATCTTTCCTTATATCTATCAACTGAACTATTAGTTTTAAGTTTCTTTTTAAAGATCCAATTGTGATTAATAACTTTACTAACCTTAAGCAAGTCAACTAGTTCCCATGTATGATTAATCATTATAGATTCAAGTTCACTATTACTAGCATCTTTCCAAAAACTATCATCAATTGAACTCATAGCCTCTTTATACATTTTAGGACCATCATCCATTGAATAAAGGATAAAATTGACTCATTTAGTTCATTAACATTATTGAGTTCAATTAGAAAAGAAGTAACAAAATATGGTCCAAAATTAGTTTTTGTTCTATGTCTTTTACTCCTCATAAATTGATCATTTTTATTAGGCATATATGAGGCAGACAAAGACATAGAAGAAGATGCAACACCATAAGCAGATACATCATGGGATATAACATTTTTATTCAAAGGAAAAATATGTTAAAAAAAATTTAGCATATGTAGATTCACACATAAATTGATCATTTAATCTCACGGAACTATATGCAACACTATTTTCAAAGTGACCAACAAACACTACATCAAAAGTTTTATGTCCAATATTATCACATTTAAAGGAAGGTAATCCTACCTTAGCTAGATACCGTCACACTTTAAAAAACTTTAAATTTGGGTCATGACCTTTCCAAAACTCATAAGGGGTCCTGTCTAGTTTCTTGTGAGGCACATTAATTAGCAGAGAATACAACCTCCCCCTAATAATTCTCTAGTAAACCTAAACTAATTAACATAAAATTCATCATATCTTTAAGTGTTATGTTCTTTCTTTTAGCTATGACATTCTATTAATGGGCGTAAGGTGCAAAAATTTCATGGATTATTCTGTTTTTCTCACAATGTTCTTTTAGGAAAATTGTGATGTACTCTCCACCTCTATCAGAACTAATCCGTTTAATTTTACGTCTGCATCTCTCTTATAAATTAAAATTTTAATTTATGCCTCTTCTTTAGTTCTTAGTAAGTAGACTTTGGTGTGTCTCAAAAAGTCATCAACAAATGTAAAATAATTTCATTTTTCACCTTTACTTTCTGTGTTTTTAAAATCTGCTAAGCCTGTGTGAATTAATTCCAACAGTATAGTTTGTCTTTTAGTAACAGACTTAAAAGGTTTTTTTTGGCATCTTTAGATTCAATACAAATTTCACATTTATTATTGACATTATTTTCTAGATTAGGAATCAGATTCATGTTTTGTAATTGTTTCATGGAGCCTTAATTCGCATAACCTAATCTAGCATACCACAGATGAGTAATCTCAATGATATAAGCAGATGTATAAGCCTTATTAACAAAATCAATCACAACATCTAAAACAAACATCCCCCTTAGACATGTATCCCTTCCCCAAAAATTTTCCATTACTGGAAAATACAAGTTTATCCCCTTCAAAAACAGGTCTAATCCCTACTTTATTAAGCAAACTAGCAAAGATTAAATTTCTGCGCAGGGAAGGCATATACAAAATATTTTACAAAATAAAGTTTTTCCAGAATTGAACTTAAGTGAAATATTTCCTTTACCAAAGACCTTTAAGTTGTTTTAGTTACCCATATATACTTGCTCTCCTTCTGCTACGCTTTTGAATTCTGAAAACATTTCTCTGTTTACACAGAAGTGGCTGGTTGCTCAAGTATCAGTGATCCATTTAGCTTTGTTGTAGTTTAGATTGATTTCAGAAACCACAACAAAAATAACTTCATTTTGTTCCTTAGTCATATTGGCTTGATTTTTGTTCTGGTCATGTTTTTGTTCATTCCTTGAAGCATCATTTTGGTGGTAGCATTGGTAGGCTCTGTGTCCATACTTTCTAAAACAAAGCAACCACCTCCTTTTCCCTTTTTTGGCTTTCCATTTTTTTTTTAAATTGGCCACATTTTTTTATTTTGGACAAAATTCTGATAAACTTTCGATAAGCACATTAGCTCGTATAACCTCACACATTTTCATCCCCTCTGCCAAGATATTAGTAACCAAATTCTCATATTCATGGACTTACTCCACGATCAGCCTGTCATCAACCATCTTGAATTCTAGCCACTTTCTAGTCACATATTTTTTTTTATTTCTAGTGTCATTAGTACCATACTTCTTCTCCATTATCTCTCGGATGGATTTGTCAGTTTTGTTGTTGATGAAGAGATCAAACAAGGGATTAGTCATATGGCTGAGTAAAAGATTCCTAGCAGTTTTGCTGTCCTTATCGTACTTTTGGATTATTTCTGAACGATTGTCTTTGGTTTAGTTCTTCTTTTGTATAAGAGAGGAATCAACGATAGTGATTGCAGGAGTTGCAAGAGCATCATGAGGTTCAACATCAGACTTTGGTGGATTAATTAGCAATACAATTTCACCTAAAGTTGTTCTAGGGAAATCAACATTCTCTGAGACCGCCTTTTATAGTTGGTGTCGTCTAGAGGCTCGAGTTTGGAGAGGTTAGGAAGGAATTTATTTTTATTATAGGCCATTGAAACAGTATCACAAAATTGCTTCTAGATTGATAGTGAAGAAAATTCTAAAGGAATGTTGGCTAGTGAAATTTAATGTTGTTGTGACGTGCTAAAGAACATTGCCTAAAAGTAATTTTCATCCTAGTTATGGTGCAACTAGAATACACATTACTCCCCAAGGATTTACACAGCTTGTCTCTAAATTGTACACCCAATTTAAATAGATTGAAACTTACAGATAATGTTTAGAATGTGGAAAAATATTCCAGAAAACATGAGTTAACAAAACCATCCATTATAAAATACAATTCAACTCAGCTCAATAAAACCTTAATCCCAAATTAACTGGAGTCAACTATATAGATTCGTTTTTTTCATTCTTGGCGATTATAAACCATATTATCATAAATATTTAAAAACTTAAGATCAAATTTTATACATGAATATAAAATGGAGAAAAAAAGGAAATAAAAATTATTGACAATAAGGAAAAATTTTGAATTGGTTTTTTAAAAAAATAAATGAAGAGTCTTATAGCCAAGCTAGAGATGCGAGGGTGAGATTTCACATTTTTGTAGCCCCAAATTTAATATGCTACTCATAATGCCATTGGGCTCGATCAAGATATAGTTCGGCCCATAGAACATTCGAGGGCAACGACTAATGACGTGTCAGTTTTATTACCGTCGTTGAAGACATAGGGATATGAAAGTCATTTCGCACAAAACTAAATGTAGGAAGCACCAGTTCCAGTTAGTTGACCTTCATCTGTTTTTATTTTAATGGCTTCATTAATTTTTACCTTTATCCCAATCTTACCCTCTCAAAATCTACCTTTCTCTATTTCCTCCGTTTCTCCTCTCTCTCAGATTTACCGTAAGCCCTTTGCGCTCGTCGCTCGCACCGGAGGTCGCCGGAAACTACAAACTTCCATGCCGATGCCGTCTCACCGGCGAGACCGAAGCGAGGAGTCGCTTTTGGTTTCTGTCGAAAGTAACTTCTTTTCTCCATATTGTTATTGTAATGCATTTATTTTTATCTATAGCAGTTTTGCTCTCTCAATCAAGCCTGACTGATGCAGTTTTTCAATATACTTCTAAGTTGTCTAATCTAATCAAACGAATATTTTGTGTTAATTATTCAATACCGTACAAGAGAAATAAATTGCTTGTTTGAAATTGAGATAATTAGGGTTTCAGTGTGTAATTAGCTGCTTTATGATTTGGATTAGGTGGCGGTAAAGGTGAAATGCTAACCACAGATGCGGAAGAAAGTACAAGCTCTAGTCGTAAAAAGGTCGTGGGAAAAAACAACCATTTTAGTAGCAGAATCAAATGCTTTGGGGTGGATTTAACACCAGATAATATTGCTGTTGCGATGGTGTATTTTGTTCAAGGCGTTTTAGGCCTTTCCAGACTCGCTGTCAGTTTCTACTTAAAAGATGATTTGCATTTAGATCCCGCTGAGGTATGTGTGTGGGTGATTGGTGATGGCATTTAGTGTTGTGTATTTCTTTTTATAGAATCAAGTTAAATATTATGGGAAATTATTGCTTGGGGACTTCAACTTTCTATTTTCAGTGTGCTCCCTAGTTAATATAGCAATATCCTTATTGATAATTTTATTTGCTGTTCACTTCTTCCCTTTTACAACTTTGTACCATAAAAATCATAGCATTTTTTAGATTGTGGATTGTAAGAATGGGGAGGATCAACATGTTGATTAGTCATATCTTGATTAATGCTTTAAGGACTAACACTGTACATGGTTAACTAGACAGCTATGATATCTGGTTTTTCTGCATTACCATGGCTTGTCAAACCATTTTATGGGTTTATTAGGTGGGTGAGATTATTCTTCTTTTAAATCTCTATTTGTTATCCCCCCATTTTATTGTGTTGTTTAATTTGTACCAATTGCATGTTGTCTAATCTTGAGTGAACTTTTTGGTGGTTGCAGTGATTCAATCCCACTTTTTGGTTATCGAAGAAGATCATACTTGGTTCTTTCAGGACTTCTTGGTGCATTTTCTTGGAGCTTAATGGCTACCTTTGTTGATAGCAAGTATGGTGCTGCTTTTTGCATACTTCTTGGATCACTTTCTGTAGCCTTCTCAGATGTGGTAATTATCTCAAGTTTGCAAATTTGTTAAAATGCATAGATAGGGATGTGAATCAATTTTAGTGTTGAGTTAATGAGTTGATATTTATAGAAACGCTACTCCTGTTAAAATACTGAAGAATATGTTTTCATACTAAAAATCTAGTACTGTCATTTAAATTAGTCATTGAAAGCTGTTCTGAGTTCATATATGTATATTAGAAATATGTAAAAGGCATTGGATTGCTAGGGATTTCATTATGTATCATTTTTAGTACTGCCAAACTCCTTTCAATTTTAATGAGCATTATGGGCTTTTATTGGCTTTAACTGGGTGCTCATTCATTTCTGGGTCATGTTTATGGTCACTAGGGGACTTCTTGGTTTAAATTCATTTGGATTTTATATAAATCCAACCCAATCCAAATAGCTAAAAATGTTCATGATATATCCACCAGACCAACCCAATCCACATCTATATAAGTTAAAATGGATTGGATCAACTAGAATTAGATTGGTTTTTAATGTAAATTTCCAAATTATGCATTACTTTACTTTTTGTTAAGCTTTCACTTTTCTAGACTTGTAATATTATTTTTAAACATTTTTTTCATATATTAATTTTCATCTAATAATTAATTAAAAATTATTCTATATAATCAAATTTAATTGAAAATTACAATTATATTCATATAAATTCAAAATTACATGAGAATATACAAATTTTCTTAGAAAAATTTATTCAAAATATATTATAGAATCCTTATATCTATTTTGTTTTAAAGATATGAAATTGCTAAAAGTTCATATTTCAGGTAATGTTTAACTAAAGGAAAAAAGAAAGGATATGCATCTAATATGTTATAGTTCCACTTCCATGTTTGAAAACAATAAATTACTTTCACAATATTGGAGACGAAAGAGATCTTTGTCTATATTTATTTAGAAAAAAGGGAAAAAAAGGATCTATTGGAAATTCAATTACAGACTTAAATTACAAACTAACTAAAAACAAGATCTTAAAAACCATTTGAAATTATTTTCAGTTTTCTATTTTTTACAAAAGTAAAAAATGGTTTTGAGAATTAGACTTTGTTTATTTATGTGAAAAATTAAAACTAACAATTCTTTTAAATTCTAATACTAAATTTTTGAAATTTGGAAAAAAAAAGAAGAAAATCATAGTTGTCGTCATCTCTAGTTTTTCTAGCGGTTATTTCGGTTAATTCTACTGAACTAGACAATGCATTGCTTGAATAGTTGTTCTCATCTCTAGTTTTTAATTTAAAATAGGTTCCTTTCATATTCATGTATTAAGAATAATCTACAGCACAACGGGAAAGAACAAGTCAAATAAAAATCAATAGCAATCAGATAAAGCTTGAAATAAAAAATAAATTTCAAGGGAAAAAAAATGAAAAACTAATAGAGGATTGAGTCTTGGATAATCCAAATGGTTTCAATGTATTTTAGCTTGGTTCATATCCAATCCAATAATTCATTTAAATGATCCATGTTAAGTGAATATATGAATTGGGTTGGATTCAATTGAAAAATTGAGTTGGGTTTTAATTAATAATTTGAACACCCCTAATGGGCACGGTGCTTTTAGCGATGTTTTTATTGGTTCTCTTCTTGCATAAGAGGACTATTCCACAGCTAGTGCTCAATGTATTTTTCCTGCCTCCTCTTTTTCAAACGTGCCTTTTTGCACATTTGCACTTGCACATACACACAAATATGTCCCATGTGAATTTTGTGTGATAGTATTTGAAATCACACCTCATACTGGCCTCCTCCATTCGGATTGTCATTAACACTTGTAATGAAATTTTACTTTGTAGGTTGTGGATTCCATGGTCGTTGAGAGGGCTCGTGGGGAGTCACAAAGCATGTCAGGGTCTCTTCAGTCTTTATGCTGGGGTTCTTCAGCTTTTGGTGGAATTGTGAGCGCTTACTTTAGTGGTTCGCTAGTGGATACTTATGGTGTAAGGTACTTGAGAACTATGCATTAATTTAATTTCCTAGTATTGATGACTCTCAAATCAATGATTTTGGTGTTGATTTTATTGTCTCAGGTTTGTTTTTGGTGTTACGGCATTGCTACCGCTGCTAACCTCTGCGGTTGCTGTTCTTGTGAAAGAACAGCGTGTTATTGGTCTGGCAAGAGGACAGAATCTTGCTTTGAACGGTCCTGGCCTTCTGGCAAGCTCAAAGCAGCATATCATTGAGTTATGGGAAGCAATCAAGCAGCCAAGTGTATTTCTGCCCACATTATTTATTTTCCTCTGGCAGGCAACACCACAATCAGATTCTGCTATGTTTTACTTCACGTATGTGTAAATAGTGACTATGGTGATTCTCCTTCAATTTTTTTTTTTAAAATTTCTTTTTATGTTTTTACGAATATTGGAAATTCTGTATTTTGTTACATCATCTGCATAATCTGCAACACCATGATCTTTGTTTTCAGAACAAATAAACTTGGGTTTACCCCAGAGTTTCTGGGAAGGGTCAAGCTTGTTACCTCAATTGCATCATTGGTTGGAGTCGGACTGTATAATGGCTACTTGAAAAAGGTTCCTTTGAGGAAGATTTTTGTTTTTACTACCATAAGTGGTACAGTTCTTGGGATGACTCAGGTGTGTACTGTGGTTTCTCTTTGTTAAAGCTCACTTGTGGATTCATTGGGTTTATGGAAAACTTATTATTCTTCTCTTTTTGGCCCAGGTTTTTCTTGTTAATGGACTAAACCGAAAATTCGGTATAAGTGATGAGTGGTTTGCAATTGGAGATTCTTTGATTCTAACAGTTCTTGCTCAGGTGGTATATCAATACCTTATTGTCTTTTAGGCACAAATACACGTAATTCAGTTGAGCTCATGATTCAGTTAAATGTGCATCAGATACCCACCTTTACTTGCATCACATTGTTGACAACTCAGTAACTGGAATTACTAAAGAATTTCTAGTCCAACAAAGTCTTTGAGTTTCCTTTCTGAAAAAAAACAGGTCTTTTGAGTTTCCTCAGAAGAAGGCTATTGATAACCTGTCACAGATGTTTCATTTCTTTGTGGCAAACTGTTTCTAGAAAAATTGAAGGAATGACTTTTCCTTTTGGTCCATATTTGGCT